>BSDF01000008.1:18609765-18854765 GCA_027925045.1 Hypotaenidia okinawae
TGGTGCCTGTCACTGTAATATTCTGCTTTCTTTCCCCGCATCTTCCGTCCTTCCTTCTTTCCTTCATTCTTCCTCTTGTCCTTCTTTTGCCTCCTTTCTTTTCCTCAGCCCTCCACTTCCCTGCATGAGATTGCTGCCTCTTGATTAAAATGTTGACTTTAACTTGGAATTAACCTGATTAATGTAATTGAAAGTAAAAGTCCGCTGCTCAGCACTTTGGGTGATGAGTGGAGATGGATTGAGAAAGAAAGCTTTCAGATTGAATACACTTCTCTCCTCTGGCTGTTAATTGCACCGTTTACTGGTACCTGACTCACTGACCGTCAGTGTTTAGTCCAGTTAATGATGATACACAGTCCATACTTTCCAGAGATAATTAAAAAACATTTCAGCAGACACTCTGCTGCAGAGAGCTTTGCTATCTGTCGCAGTCAGCAGGCCCCAGGGGTTAGGGGCTGTAGTATGTGGAGACAGAGCAGCCTGTTCTCTGGGTGCAGGGTTGAGCTAGCCTTGGTTGTGCAGGTGTTTTGAGGAGAAGGATGGTGATTACTTCATGTGTTGGCCTTGGTGTGTCTGTCTCCTGACTGTACGATATTGTGTGTGGGTGAGCATGAACGCTCTCTGGGGTTGGGGACCTGGTTTTGTGCTTCCAAAGCACTTTGGCTAAGACACAGGATTTGCAAGTAGAGTGCTCTCCCCACAAAGTCATTTGAGCTGTTATCCATCAGGGTAGCTCAGCACTGACATCAGTGAGAATTAGGCATTTAAAGGCTTTGTGCATCTGGACATTGGTCTCTTGTGGCATACTTTTACATCTGCAAATTAGGAATACTCACACTTCCTTACAGATGGGGAGCTCTCAAATGACTGTGGACAGAGATTTAGAGAAAGTGCCTTGCCTGCCATGTCCCAGAGACTCACATACACTGAAGTGGTAGTAGGAAAAAACTTTCTCCACATACAAGTATCCATTTGGAAGGAGACTGGCATGGGAGTGAGAACTCTTGTATTGCTGAAAGAAGTATTCAGGCAACACAGGCAATCTGTACCAATGCCAGCATTGGTTAATATACTTGCTAATAACCTGAAAAAGGAGTGAACAAAGGGAAGAGGAACGTGTAGGTATGACACTGGTAGGTATGCTGATTGAGATTGGGAAAGATGACAAAGAACTTATGAGGAACCTGACAGCAGTGGATGATTAGGTAACAGAAACAGTAGATTTACACATAGAATGAATCCTGAAATCATCTATTTTGCCCTGCTGAGTGGCACTTTGTTCCAATAGCTAATCACTGTCAATTAAAACTGTGGGATGTATTTTTCATCTGAATTTGTCTGTATTCTAACTTCCAGGCTGCTGCTGCTTGTTAGGTTTTCCTGTGTTAAATTAAAAAGTGCTTTTACACCTTTTCTCTCTGTTCAGATATTTCTGTGTTAGACTTGGTGCAAGATCATGCACGCCAAAAGCTACGATTTGCATTTCTTGTATGCCTTATGCTGTCAGCTCGGGGAAAAAAAGCTAGGTGTCACTGTGACCAGCTCAACGAACAGAAGTGCCCAGCATGTCCTCATCCACCCTCTCTTGTCCTGCTGCCGTTTCCCTTTACACATGGGCTATGTGCAGTGACCTGGCTATGACCAGTGTTGAAGCTCTGTGGAAGAGGATGAGATTTTAATGAGAGGATTTGGGTTAGTGTTTGTATTACAGTAGTAATGAGAGGCTCTCACGAGATCAGAGCCCTTGTCATGATAGCTTTTGTGTGGTGATGGTGTTTGGGGGGTTTTATGTTGTTTGTTTTTTGTTTTAAATAAAAATTAGATTATATCCCAGAGGCTTTATAATCCACATGGTCTGGAATTTGGGAATACTGTGTCCTGTCACAAATGGAGTATCAAGATCTGGATTTGGAGTCCACAGAGAGGGGCTAAATGAGGACTGCAACCCTTGTCTGTCTCTCCCCTTGGTCCAGCACTGGTACTGGAAGAGCCTCCTGCATTTGGAGTAACTTTTAATATTGGTATTGCTGTGCAGGAAAACAGTGAAATAGTAATGTATTTTATGTTTAATACACTGTTCTCTATTCCCAAAAGACTAGGAGTCTGCATATAACAGCAGCGTATTTCTATATATCGAAATAAAATTTAAATAGTGATAATAGAGAATGTTAGGGGCTACAGTGCTCCTTTCCTCTGAGCAGGTAACTCCTCTAAGGGAATTTTCAAGCACAGTATCAGGTCAGGCATTTGGTCAGGCTGTTTAGCCAAAGCATCCAAAAATACTGACTCCAAGAGGATGGTTTCTCATCCTACTTCTCCATCTAAAGCCATGGAATTTTTGGGGTTTTTTTCCTTGGAGGGGAGGAGGGGTTGGTGGCTTTAAGTAGATATGTATCTGGTAAATCCAAACTTTAAAAAAAAAAAGGCAAAGCTTTGGGATAGGAATGAAGAGCTGTGTCCTAGCTCTGTTCCACAGCACTTGGCTTTTCATTTTTTCCTTCCTATTCCTGTATCTGCTTTAGCCTTTATCTCATCCTCTTTTCCATGGTTATCCAACCTTCTCTGACCCTACTCTCTTTGCTCTGTATCCCATCTGCTTGTGCCCCTATCCACCAGCCTCTAGGTCCTTTACCTTTGTCCATAGCCTCAGGCTGTCTTTATCAGGTTTCCCCTTATGGCTATTGATAGAGTATAGGAGTGCTTTTATCTCTGCTCAGCAGCAAAAAAACAAGACTCAAAAGAGGAAAAGGACTTTGGTCAGGGCAAGTCCTTGGTACAGCTTGAGTTGACCAGCCCTGAAAACCAGTTGTTCTTAATCACTTACGAGCTGGGTAACCTTCTTCTAGATTTTCAGTGGGATTTTTTAATTTATTTAAAGTATTTCTCATCATGCTAACAGTGCTGAGACGAGATGAGGGACCATTTCCTCACAGTGGGCTGGTCCCTGCCCTTGGCAGACCTGTGCCTTGTAGTGGGCCAGATGCACTTGGGAACATACCTAGTGTCCTTGAGACATAGTCTGTGAGCTGCTGGGTGACTTCCCAAGGGACATTGCCCCATCACAGTAGAGAGTGGCCCTGGAGTGGGTTGCCTTGGGCTTGACCTTGATGCCGAAGTGAGTCTTTGAGGGCATCCGAATGTGGCTGGTGGGAGAGGCTTGCTGAGGCAGCACGTAGAGGGAGGATGCTGCCGTGGGACCAATTGTGCTGGCACCTGCGAAGAGGCCAGGCTGGCTCTTGTTTGCTATTCCCTGCACACACGCAGGGAGCCTCGTGCACTAAGTGACATCAAGGCTCATTATTTTCATCAGATGCCACATTTGTAACCTGTTACCGAGTAAATTGTGATAAAATAGACTGGAGCAGCCCAGAGTCTGACTGAAGTGGCTGCTGTGAGCATAGCAGGCAGGTACAGAGCCTTACAGGGCTGCTGGCTCCAACACTTTAGAAGAGATGTGAGCTCTCTCAAACAGTAGGGTGCCTGGGTCAGAAGATGCTTATGAAATATTTTTGTGGCAGACACTGTGTGCTTGGGAAGAGGGTGAACTGTTCTCTTCCAGTGGTCCCAGGGGGTGGGTCATTTACCTCCCTCTGTCTCCTCCTTGCTGTTGGGGAAACTGAGACAGGAGGAAAGAGAAGTGACTCATGCAGTGTCACATTGTAAAGCTACAGTTTAATTTCCTAGTTCTGCACTCTGTGCATGGAACCAAGAACAGGTCCCCTGCAAGTTACAACCTAAATGTCAGGGTGAACAGCAGCAGACCAGCAATTTTCATATTTTCTTTATGCCATGTTGGAGTCCAGATGATATGTGACTTGCAGTGGCACAGGAGGACACCACCAAAATGAAAAAGACAGCTCATCGATGGGTTTTAGTTTTCTGTCTTTGAAGATTCTCAAAGTCTGCCTGGGACAGTCAGGTTTTGGAAGAACAACGGTGTTTATTTCCAGACCAGGAGGTACCAACTCTGTTTCAGTTGCTTTCTGCCTGCCAAGCCTTTCTCTGACCCACAGATGCAGACACACACATTGGCCCTATAGCATACTATGAAGCTGGATTAGATATTATCTTCTGTTTGTATGGGGAGAAACTGAGGCAATGAGAAGCTAAGAAATTTCTGCAAGGATGTGTTTGTGTCTTGGAGAAGTAGAAAGCTGAGAGCAGGAGTGTCTTCAGAGCGAGCTCCCCTGAGATTTCTAGTCTCTTTCTGACATAATGGAAATACCTGCTGTGGTTTAAAGGATCAAATGGGACCTTTTGGTGGAGATCAGATCTTCCAGCACTGTGCATACATGTATTTGAACTGCACCCTGTAGTACACCTTTTTATTTGGCTTCCAAATAAATGTGTTCTTACAGGACTAATAGATGCTGAATAGCAAGTACAAAGATGCTTCATGTGTGAACACTGTGTTACTGGTGGTGCTGCTGTGGAATATGCTGGAGGTGGCTATAATGATGGTTGTAAACACAGAGTTTCTAGGACTTTTAATACATCAAGAAGTGTGTTACAATCCAGAACAAGAATAGTTTTTGGGAAGTTTAACTAAATAGAATGAAGTAGTTTAAGGCAAAATCAGGATGATGAGAGCCTTTCTGTATTTTTCTTTTACAAATAGGAGAAAATGTTGACATGAAAATGTTTTCAATAGAATAAACTTACAAGAAAATAAACGGAAAAGATTTGCTTCCAGATTTTCTAGTTTATAAATGCCTCTGACACAGTGAAATTGTGAAGTTCGTTATTGATATAAAGGGTACATTGTTGGTTTGAGGGAGTGTGTGAGTATTTTTTCAAAATTTAGCTATATGCATCTGGATTCTGGTTACCAGCTGACCATCTCTTTACTGCAGCACTTCTTTAATGCTTACTGATCCCTTATAAATAAAATAGAAGGTATGCTCTACTCTCTGCCCCAAAGGTCTTACAATTTAAATTGGCAGTTCAGAAGAAATATCTCCCTATTTCAGGAACTAGAGCATAGCAAGATCAGTTATTTGCTCAAGGTGACATGGAATGTATAAAAAAACATCACCAGCTCATTCCACTGTCCATCTTAGATCCATCTTCCAAGTTACCCCTCATTTTGGGAGCCCTCTGTGATTTCCAAGTTGGTCTGCTTTACTGCCAGAGCAGCTTAAGGTGGGGTGATGGCCAGTGGTGAGGGACAGCAGTGGCTGGCCAGCTCTGCTGCAGCTGTCACTGCTCTTTGCTGACAATTGCTGTAATCCATGGTCCCTGCTTTTATGGTGCTAATTAATCTCATTTAATTAATGAAATCCTTCTGCCTCATGTTCCTCCCCTTCTTTCCTCTTTGCCTCTCTTCACCTTCCACAGCTGAAACCTACAGTCCTTGAGCAGGGGCTGATAAAATCTCCAGCCTTTAAACATCTCTGTGTACTCGTCTGTGGCAGCGCTGGTGGCTCCATCTGCTTTTCTGCTGTGGTGCAGTACCAGCTTAATCTTCATGGCCTGTTATCTTTGAAGCACACTTGATTTCTCAAAAGAAAAACAGCTAAGCATTTTAGCACCCGCTGCTTTCCTTCATAGTCTGCTACATGTCAGTGCTGTTTAATCATGGCCTGAGTTTGCAAACACTGTGTGCGTAATGGTACTCCTTTGAATAGACCTCTGGGCTTGATTGGGACAACACATTCAGATAACATTGCTTGCCTGCATCTTTGCACTCCAGGACTATGTTTTGCTTCTTTAATTCAATCCCTTAACTCCTACTCGTAACCTTTTCTCCTAGGGGCACACAGTCTAATTCTTGTCCTTGTGCTATGCAGCTTGTCATTCCACGATGGGTAAATCATGGAACAGAAAAAAGGCTTGGGAATTGCAGGACTGTATGTACCCCAGCCGTCCACCCCCATTCTGCATTATCACTTCTGGTATTCCTGAAAAAGCAAGAACCAGAGCCTCCCTGCACAAGCAATGCACAATGCACAATAAAATTACAGTCCTGGCCCTGAAGGACATTCACTTCATCTTGGGACAAAGGGCCCATTTCTGGACTCACAGATGTGATGCTCTCTTTGTTAGATTTTTCTTTTTTTTTTTTAGCAGGTTCTTTCCTTCTCTCAATATCTAAGATATTACAGTGCCTTTCCTCCTGCTCTACTGACTGATTTACATACAAAAGAGTGATCAGCTGTGGTAAGAACAGTCTAGCGATCAAACACTAAGTGACATTAAGTGGCATCTAAATGACAATACTTCGATTCTCTGCTGAGCTGTGAGTTGCTGTGTGACCACGCACACAGTAATTAATTCCTAAGCCTCAACTCCCCAGCTGTGAAATGGGCATGGTCCTGAGTTCCTGTGAAGTCCTGCAGTACTCTGAGGCCAAAGTGAGCAGTGCCTGCATAGAGCTGAGAAGTTTTGGTGGTGGGATTTGTTCAAACATGTCCTTAGCTGATAGAAAGCAGTTAGTGTGCGTGGGGAAAAATTGTATTGTGTCCTGTTTGTGTTACAGATCCATGCTTTTACATGACACAGGAACCACTTAGGGACCCTCTAGTTCTTTTTTTAATGTTCATCCCCATCCCTTTGCATCAGAACATGTACACAGTCCAGTGAAAGGTACAACTGCAGATTGTCTCCTTAGCACAGTGAAGGTCCAGGGATAAGAATCAATATGGGTAGGAATACTGACATCAGAAAATTTTTCATGGCTTGTATAGTGGTTTATATTTTAGAGAGAGAGAGAGAAAAGCATACTTAAAAGAGTGTCTGTGAAAAATAAGTCTTGTCTTGCTGAATGCACCTGCTCACACTCAGTTTCCTTGTGATAGTGTAAATCCAGAATTTGTCTGTTAACATCAACATAAATTAATCTTCAACATATGTTCTCCATGTGCTTGGACAGAATCAAGTCATTGGCACAGCATCAGGTGATCGTTAGACTAAAAGCTGTAAATGCTTATGCTATATAGGCATATACCTTGTGGCTTTAAAGGACCAGATTCTTTTCCTGGTTGTGATGATGTAAATTGCAGATGACCCTCTTCAGGTCAGGGTAAACCCTGACAAACTGAACAAGGCCTGACTTAAGATGTAGATTTGCCTGAAAAAGGAAGGGTAGAACAGGGAGACCACAGGACCTTAGTAAAAGGTCTTATCTTCCCTCATGTTTGCATACAAAGGTCTACCCCTGCTTTGTCTCAACTCACAAATACCCCAAGTGGCCCTTGCAGATGCCTTTGCCCCTGGATCAAAGGTGATTTCAGCCAAGCAGTGATGTGGAGGTACTGAACTTTTCCCCCTAAAAGGCAATCTCATCCATCCTTGAAATGAGACCTGTGGAGTAGTGTGTGCTCTCTTGCCTCATCATGCTTCTCAACAGGTAAGAGAGTATCATACACTGAGAGAGACTGTGGGGGCTGAGCGCGCTGTGGTGTTTCCACTGACACCAAACACATCACTGAGCTGCCACTGCAATGAGAGCAGGGAGAACTGCTGGCCTAGGATCAGATGTCAAGGAGAAATGGCAGGAGGTGAGAAGTGCCAGGAATACTGCTTCCCAGCTGGCTCTGGAAACAGTTTATGCCTGTGTCAGTCTGCACTCAGATCAAAGCCTCACTGAATTATTCAGGTGCTTTTTGAAAACTCTCATCATGCAGAAAGTGAAGGCAGGTTGGCTTTACTGCTGGAAAACAAGCACTCATTGTAAGCTCCAGGGCCAAACCAAGGTTCCTCTGCTCACACGAGGACAGTGGCTCCTGCCACCTTTATGGCAGGAGTTCTTTTCTTGTTACACTAGGGTCTCACAACACAGGCATCAAATGTGTGGTTCTCTGGTACTTTGCATCTAATTGGGCCCATCCTTGCAGTCCTGAGGCAATGCATTGATGCTGCCTTCCCCGCACTGGTTTGGGCACATGGAAACTGGTGCACTTAAGAACAGCTACTGGCAAACCCATCTGGATGGTTCAGCCTAAAAGAATCAAGTAAAGTAGCACAAAACTGAGATTTCCAGGAGGGTGAGGGCAGTTGTGTCACGATGTTGTAACCACTCTGAATCCCAACCCCACTGTTGAAGTGATAGTGCCCCAACACTGACCTCCACACTGAGAGCAGGAACACAACAGCTTGAGAAAAAAATTGGCCTGGGAAAGGTTGAGGCAGGGCCAGAGCTCTCTGTTGTCTTTTAAGCTACCAATAGCTGCTTCTTCTGGAGAGTAACTCCAGCTATCCCCATGTTAGAAGACCTGTTTTGCTCTCTTCATGGGCAGAATCAGCTGTTTTATTATGTGTAGTATTTGTAACCCTTTCTTATTAAGACCTCAGCTTATCCAAGGCTTGGATTATGCAGTCCAGCGTTAGCAACTGTGAGGGCTTTAATATTTTAGTTGCATGTTTTCTTTTTAATGCCTGTGCAGGGAGACAAATCATTACATTAAATAAAGTAACTTTCATTTTTAGAGCAGCTATGTGGCTAGTAGTTAACCCTTAAACTAGCCATGTGGCTGAGAAGGTTAAAGGATTAAAAAAAGAGAAGGAAACCCTCACTCATCCCCAATGTTTTTTGCATCTGAGATTTTAAGGCTATCTCCTCAATTGCTGAACACTTGCAGCCAGGAGGACTGATTACAGGAAGGTTCATCAGTCAAATCCCGCATTTCATCTGCTGTTGACTAGCCTACAGATTTAGAGTCAGGCTGTTCTTGCAAGGAAAGGTACCAGCAACAGTAGAGCTCGCGATAGACCACGCTGATCTCTTAGAATCATGTGACATTTCTTCCTGCTTTATGCTCTCATGCCTCATCATGAACTGATTATACAGAATGATGTCCATAGTAGAGCTGCCATGCAGGGATCTGCTGACTGAGTTCTTTGGCCTACAGGGTGAGTTTCTTGAGGACAAAGTGTTGAACAAGCCCATAACAGAAGAATATAGGGTGCCCCTGTAATTGGAGTGTCTCTTGGAGTAACCAAATGGAAGCCCAAAATATTCTTTCATTCTGCAGAGTGAGTCTTATCTTTATTCTTTATTGGCTATCATTTTAAACAATAAAGGTGTCCAGCATTTCCCCAAGAAAGTCTGTCCCAAGATGCAACTAAGTTTTCTGACCTGATTGTTATTAGGTCCTCTACTATCAAAACTATTTTGTATCTGGCTTCTGCTGTCATTCTGGCTCTGTTAACATGTAGTTTATTTCTGGCAGCAAGTAGGAATACTTTAAAATATTTATTTATCTGTTGTTTTGGTTATTTATAGTATCACTGCCGTATATGAGGGGTCTTGGCATTACTTGTGGTTTCTAGGCTCTAGTGGTTTCTGTTACAAATTTACAATCTAGTGAAAATGTTAATCGAATGTTCCCTTCTAACTATTAGCTGTAACTTGGGAGAATTACTCAGAAATGGGTATCATATCACAACGTATCTAAAATACAAACCTTTAAAGGCCAACAAATGGCAATAGCATACCTAAGTTTTGCTTTTAAAATTCGTTGTTTTCCCCATTGCATTTCAGATGAAGCACAGGGATGAAATGAACAGAACTGGCAGGCACTGCAGAGGTGTTTGAGTCAGGTGGGGTTTGTTTTGTTTTGGGTTTGTTTGTTTGTTTTCAGTGGGAAAATTACTGTTTTGGTTTTTTTATTGTAACAATTACAAAAAGCAGAGAGAGTGGCTACTGTTTTTGCATGCATGTTAATACTCACATGGTAGGCAACTCCTTGAAAAGTCCGTGGTAAAGACTGCTGCAGGTACGTCCTCAGTTCAGCTAAAACCATCTTTGCCTGTGTACACTACTCATTAGCTGAAATAAAATATCCTCTTCCTCTTCTCATGTGAAACTAAGGAACAGAAAACTTTTAAAAATGTAAATTTCTCTATGCAATACTGGTTGCTATCAAGAAATGAATGCTAAAAAGCACACTAAAAGCCTGATTGAGAGACAGTGCTACTGTTGATCTTGGAAGGGATTTGTAAGGATCCCTTGTGACTTAAATGGTCTTTGTCGACTGAGTTTCCTGGCCAGGCTGTAGTTTTCGTAACACACTAATATTTATCCATATCATTAAGTACATAGAGGGTAGAGACCATAGAGATATAGATAAATACATAAATACAGATTGTTATTGGATCAGATGTTGAATTCCTGGCTTTGGTGTTCAAGATACGCTCTTCAGAGATATCACTGGGTCTTGAGAAAAGAATAGATATCTCCCCCAGGCATCTCTCTTTTAAGGAAACTGGCACAGTTTCAGTTTGTCAGCTGGCCTGTGGTGTTATAAGGTGGCTGTGGAGTCGTGGTCTTGGAAGGTCACCTCTGAAATAGGGATGGGTGCCAGGGAACAGCCTAAAATATTCCTCCAAGCAGTGCTCCAGGCTTCGAAAAGATCTGACTGGTAGCTCCAAATCAGGAGGATATATTTTGTAGTGTGTGATGTTAAACTAAATCTAATGTGCCATCTGATGTGCTGCTATCTCAACTGCTAGGTCTGTTCTCCCCTCTGTGTACCATGGCAGCGATTTCTTGCCTCTTTAAAGAGAACTGTGGTGAGACTGAGACAAATAAAGGCAACAGCTTTTTGCTAAGATAGAACTGCTGTGATTCACCAGCTCAGGCTTCTGCTGTAGTTTGTGTTGCACTGATAAGTGTGGAAGGATAGGCTTGTATTTAGAGAGACATCTACAGAAGAAATGTTCTTAAGCCCTATCTTTGAGCACTGTCAAAGACTGGGAAAATCCAGACCAGGAATCCAAATACAGCTCTGTGTCTGCAGGTTCCAAACTCTGCATTTCTTCTCTGAACACCAGTAATCATGTGCAGAGGAAGAAGTATTTCTTCTTCAGCAGGCCGCTTGAATCAGCAGAGTTGCTAGTAGGAGGCCTGAACTCTGCAGTACCAGTACAATATCACCCCTCCCGGGACTTCTTTTAGTTCTTCAGCATTTTTATGGAGGTTGAAAATTTGGTTCTGCTGAACCAATTGGAAAATACATGTTATATTGGATTAAACCAGAACACATCCTACTGTTTTCCAATCAGACAAGAGACTGTGGAAAGCAGCCCATGCATCATTTGCCAGATGTAGATCTCTGCCAGATGATAATACATATTTCTCTCCCTTGTTTAAAGGTGGAGGCATGTCTTGGGGCCTGGATTGATGTTTTCTGTGAGAGAAATGAGTATTTTCTAATCTTAAAACCATAGCAGGGTAGAGAAGGGAGCAGAGTAGTGGAGCACTGGGGTGGATTGCTTAGGGAAATCGTGTAACCTTCATTGTTCTTAAAAAACAGCCTAGGAAAAAAGGTTTTAGAAGTACTTCAACAATTGTTGATACTGCCTTGTCAGACCTGTGATCTTGATGATCTCCTAAGGTCAATGCCAGCCCTATTTTCTGTGGTTCTGTAGAAGGATGTTTGTGGTGGGATATTATTATTGTTATTGTTGTTGCTATTATTGATTATTATTATTTCTGTTGCTACCATTCAAGAAGCACTTCTCCGAGATCAGAATCTGGCATTGATTGGTGCTGTACTCACATGCTAGTGGAAGACGGTCCTGCCCTCAGAGAGCTTACGAGTACGAGTCAAGAAGCAACGGATAGTGTGGACAGCTGAGGGAATACAGTGAGGAGCAATGAGACGCTATTGATCAGCAGGATAGGCAGTACTCATAATACATCAGCAGCCTAACTGCTGTCAGATTTTTTGCAGGCATCATGGCTAAGGAGAGTTTGAAGGAGGATAATGAGGAAGCTTTGCAAATGAAATCTCCAGGCTCCCACCACCTCTGCTCCAGAGCTGGATAGCAGTAGGATAATGGTTTGCCTCCCACTTCTGGCGGTTCCCCTGTCCTTGCCCACCGCTGCCCACTTGTCGAGGGCACAGGTGGTGCTCTTGCAAACTCGCTTCTAGCCTCTATTGTGGCAGGATGGCAGGAGACAGAGCCAGGATAAGACCTGGCCCTCTATCCCACATGCTGTGGGATCTCTTCCAGTGACAAGAAGTAAAGTTGATGAGTCTGTATCGAGACAGTGAAGTGACCCCCGTGCTGCTCCACATAATTAATAAATAAAGCACTGGGGGAGTTTTTGCCATGCCGGCTGCTATGACAGGGCTGTCTACGGTGCACTTAAGCATTAAATGACCAATTTCTGTCAGACTAACTTCCCAAGCCTCTCTCTCTCTCTCTCTCTCTCTCACTCACAAAGCTAGCTTCCTCGCTCCCTGCACTTGGAGTTTTTCAGCAACTGATGGCTCCTGGTTCATTTCTGTGGAATTAATTGGTCCCTGAATGAATTCTGTTGACAGGGCAATTTATCATGTGTTTGGGTTGACAGTGTTGGATACCAGTAAAGGGGGAGAGTGGTGTGTGAGTGGGATGAGGGGAGATGGACAGGGTGGGGGTGGGTGGGAGTATGAAGAAGAGGAGGAGGAGAAGAAAGGAGAGGTGGAGGAAAAGACTTTTTTTTTTTTTAAATAAAATGAAAGAGAGGGGGAAAATTCCTCTTTGGCTCCCTGCAGTCCAACTCAGTATGACAGATAATGCAGAAGAGGGATGGGGAGAAGGTGGAGGAAGGTAGTGCCACTTGTCTCATGACAGGAGTCAGGATGCTGCTTTTGCACAGTTTGCACCATGGCTGGGGGATTTAAAAAAAAAAAAGGGGGGAAATCAACAATAAAAACTAGTACTTGTTGTGTGGTGTCTCTGGGGCTCAGCCAGAAGCCTTCATACCTAAATGCCTGTGTCTCTACTTTTCCCTTATACCAAAGTGAGTGGGAAGCTACAAAAAAATATATTTAACCCTCAAAATGCTGATACATGTCCAACTGCTGTTTCAGTAGGTACTGAGTGGTGTCCAGCACAGTATGTTGGTATATGCCATTGTCTGCTAGTCAGGGACATCCAAGCAGGAATCGCATCTTACAAAACATCATCAGTATTTGGGTTCCCAGTTTCCCCTCAATATGGTTCAGAAAGTGGTGCCTTCCCCCATATGTGCCTTTGACAATCTCAGGTTATATTTTTTCACATTGTCCAAGACAGGGACAATGAGGAACTTCCCAATATAATTAAAATTGCATTGTAATTACTTTGTCATTAAAATGTCATGACTCTGGCTTATGGTTTCAGTTTTTAGTCAGCACAATACAGGTGAGATCATTTTAGTCCTTCCGGCTTCACAGCTTCTGAATGCAGAAATGGGAATGTGTGCTACAGCATGGGTAATGTGAAAACCAACCAAACCCAGAAAGAAATTAAAATTGGATGGAACAAAAGTATTTGAATAAATATTATATACATTTTTAAGTTATGTCTTTACTGTGAACCTTTGCATGACCTAAAGATGTATGCTTAAAGACTCCATCCAAGGGAGGTATGTCTGTGAAATGTTGGTTCCACGCATGTGCAGAGGATAGGTTCCATTAGTGTTATCTTTCCCTCTGTCTCCTCCCCAGCCTTCCCTACACTGAAAGTGGGATGGTCCAAAATAATCAATGCTGAGATCAGTGGAAGAGTGATCAGTAGTTTTCCTGCTGCTCTCACTGGAAGCAGCAAGAAGTCAGAGCTCAGCATTTCTGAAGCTACTATCCGGAGCCCTTAGCTGCAGGTTAGTGTGACCTGGCTTTGTTTCTCAGAGCACTGGTGCTCAGTTTTCCAGCATTCAGACATCATCTTTGTCTTGGGACCAAAGGTTTCATCAATCCAGCTGACAAAATGAGTAGTGCCTATATCATTAATAGCCTGGAGACAGAACCAAGTTTGAGTGGCAAGCCCCAAACAGGGAGAGGAAGGTGGAGAAACGCGTGGTGTGATGGTAGATGGTCTCTTACTGTGTTCAGTCAAATATAACGCAAATGCAAATATAATTCTTACCTGGTAAAAATTATGTGACTGAACATCTAGGAGACCAACCGCTTGTTTATGGTTGTCTTTTTTGTTGTTGCTTTTACCCTGGGTTGGGTCATTCTTTTAGCCTGTATCCTACCTGAGAATATCTGAGCACCAGATCTTCTAAAGTGCTGAAATGGAGCAGGTCAGATGAGGACATGTAGGAAGCAGGGACCTGGCACAGTCAAACTGCAGAGGATTTGAGACTTTATTTAGGGCCCCCAAGTTTCCTGCCAATTAGAAATCCAGTTAAAGTTACTGCACTAAGAGCAAGTGTACAGGAAAAGACTGCCATGCAAAGGCATCCTGGGTAAAGGGAAGAGTTATTTTCAAATGCTCCTATTTTCCATCTTTTGGCGTGATTACTCCTAGAAAATGGTGCAGGCAGTTCCTTCTCAAGACTTTTGTAAGAGTTTTCCATGGTAGTCACTCAGGTAAATGAAGCTGAGCTTCATCTGTAGCACAGGGAATCAAACCTAGAACTAGTCCTATCAGAGATGCGTGGATCCAAAATAACATTTGTGACATGAGAGAGCAGATTTAAGGAGGAAATACATGAGTGCAGCAGTTTTTTATGTGAGATCTTAAAGTGTAAGTTGTTTGGGGTGATGACATGCTCTTCATTGTAGTTTACAGCAACAAACAAATAGAGGAACTAAAGTATACAGATTGACAGGTGGCAATAATAACTAGGCGGTGATTTTTTTGCCTAGAAATCAAGCAAACGGGTAGAGCCTGGTCAGCAAGCTTGGGAGATGCATGTGGTGCTTGGAAAAAAGATCAGTATAAATTAGGGGTATCTGTGAAGGGAGAACAAGGTTGGTTACAATGCCGCAGAACAGAAACATTGTTGATTGCTAATGAGATGGTGCTTGTATAGGAGTTGAATGCCTTTCTATAAAGACAACTTCCACACAGAAATGTGAAGCCCAAATCCAAGTTACTTATTAAGGTTCGGGGAGTTCCTTCATTTAAAAAACCAAGACTAGCAATTTTGCAGTTTACAAATATGAACAAAAATTAAAACCATGTAGTTGGGTAGCAAAGGCTCTGCAGCATAGTATTCAAAGATCTGACAAGCTCCAGCAGCTATAAGTTGATAGTAGGCAAATTCAACCAGAAATAATGTGTGTATTTCCAACAGTGCAGGTAATCACCTGTCAAAGTATTTTAGCTAGTGTTCACTGTATTTTCCAGCATTCAAACCTTTATACTTGGTAGCAAATGTTCCTCAGAAACATTCCCCTAGCTCAACCCCAGCCATTGGACCCACAGCAGGAATTAATTCAAAGCAGCCCTATGGGTATCTCATATCAGAGTCCAGACAAGATGATCACAGTGCACTAGGAGTCTCCTCTGGGGTAGCCGTGGCAATGAACTTGAAAACAGCTATCTTAAAAGTCAATGCCTGATTCCGGTTTCACTTACACACTGTTTACGTGAGTGTAACTCTTTTGACTTCAGACTTCTGATTGATTTGCCTTCTGTATCCACCACTGTCAAGCTTCTGAGAAAATTGGCTATGATCAGGCTGTCCTGAGCCAGACAGGTGAACATGACGTAGAACACATTAGTGAAGTAGATGGGTGCATTTTCACTTATGTCCCTGAACCTTTGGGACAGAAACACAAATAGTTTTATTAAAAAATTACTCCTAAAAGTTGAAAAGAGAGAGTAAAGCCAGAAACAGTACAAACCTTTTTGTATTGTGAAATGGAGATGAAAAAATTCTTGTGTTTAAAAGGCAATGATTCAAAACTGAAGTCTGCATAAAACAATGAGGACAAAGTGGACTAAAATAAGTTCCAAGCAGGTTGCATTTAGAACTAACCAGGATACAATAAGTAACTACCTACGATGGCGAGACAGATGACTAAAAATTATTCAATATGAAGCTCTTGCAGCAGTGGCTAGGATTAGAAATGTAGGCCAGAGTTGCAGGCTGAGTTTCCTCAATTTTAATGCTAAATCTGTGGATTTAAGAGTATAGGATTTGTAAAACTGGGCCAGGCCTGTCTTTTGTCTGGTCTACCATCTCTAGAAGTAGTTGCAACCAATTCTTAAGGAAAGCAGAAGAGCTGTGCAATAGGCAGACATAGGAAGCATCTGCAGTTTGCTGGTAGTCTGCAGGTTGGCTTAATCTCAGAAATGTTCGTATTGTTCCAGAATGTTTGTTGAATTCACATAACTCTGTTTTGTTGGGGTTTTTTAAGCTATAAAACTGTCCAGTCTTTTCTGGAATCTTGATAGTTTCCCGTGGTTACAAATTACGTTGGTCAAAATTCAAACTGTTGGGGAAAACTTTAATCACCTACGAATTACCTGCTCTGTAATGTAATCAAGTGTCGTCTTTTTCTTGTGTTCTTGTGACCTGCAGGGTCTGGTTCTGCTAAGGAAGTCTTTAGCTTGCCTTCTTGAGAGTGTTCAGGAGCCATTTTGATGAACTCCAATTAAAAGTCTTCCTGACACCAGAGGATGCAGAGGTCAAAGAATGCCCTGAGCAGCACAACATCAGACCTTGTGGAGCACAGAGAAAGGTAAGAAAATGGCATAATCAGAAAACAACAGAAAATTCCTGGAAATATGAAAGGGATTTGAATTTGGAAGGATTTTTGAGTGAACAGTTCAGCTAATCTGCCTGGAGCCCAGAAGAGCTTGATAAAGATTCTTGTATACTTGGTGGAGAAAATAACAGCAATAATAATGCTTTGCCTCTTTATGTAGTGACTAATCTGGAATGTAAGTTCGCAGAAAGTTGTAGATGGTCTAATCAGAAACAAGAGTTTTTTGTAGTCATGTGAGACTTGTAAGGAAGAATTACTGTGGTTGCTTGAACATAAGAGATCCAAGCATGCTTTCTGTATGCCTGTGGTTCTGGTTGAAGCTGTGGGAAGTCTGTGGCTCTTAAAGATCCAAACGGGTTTTCTGAGACACAACATTGATGCCTGATGTTGGGGGAGAAGCAGGAGTCCTTGATACGTTGCTAGAGATGACACTAGTCTGCAGAGCAATTTGTCTTTAACCAGCTCTAACTATAGCTAGTAACAGGAATTCAGGAGACTAACCTCCCAGTCAAGTGAATGCAGTGCCATGAACAGAACTGAGGGATTCACACTGACATTTGTAGAGTCTGCCTTTAGCACAGCCCAAGTAACTTGTTGTACTAATACTGTAGCATGAACTGAGCTAGATAACTCTCCAACGAGTCTGAGGAGCTTAAATCATCCATCTGTCCGTAGGGCTGAGAAAGGACTCACCACACCTTTGTTGCATTGAAACTGAATTAATGCAACCAAATGAGAGGACTGGCAATCACATAATTGATTGTATAAAGAAGTTGGTTGCTATCAGCATTGTGTGTTTTCAAACACTGGAGTCATGCCAGAATTCACAGCATAAACCACCATGAGAATAGCCTACTACTTTGGCAGTTCAAAGAGTAGCATGAAGGAGCTTGTCTGCACCATGTTTATTCCAGGAACATGAAATCCTCCATGGAGGAGGTATGGGTCACGTTTGCAAAATGGTGATGACTAGTGCTTTTGTTCTCAGACTGTTCATGCCTCTCCTTCTAATGACCATTTTCTTCACTCTTTGGCCTTCTCAGTCTGGGCTGTGTCTTATGTGACTTGTTCAGCATTTGAAAAGCGATGGCTGAGAAATCTCACTTGAGGGGGAGGACAGGTTACATAATACAATAGAGATAGATGGCAGAAACAGTAGTTGTGAATTTGGCCCTGCTAACCAAAGCCAGAATCCCACGTATTTATTTTTTTCCCCAAGGTTGAGCAGTTTAGGAGCAAGCCATGTTAGAACACTGGCTAGTTTTGGATGTCAGGAGAGAAACAGTGTCAGAAAAAATATTTTCCCTAAGCAAATCCGTGGCTTACAGACTCACCACAGCTCTGTTGCTTTGAAATTGGGTTAATGCGACGAAGTGAGAGGTCCTGCAATCACAGCACTTACACATCATGAGAAGGGGCATAAGAAAGTTTGTGGCTGTATAATTTTTTCAGTGCAAATCTCCTCTGTTAGAAGCATGTAGAATTTCAAACTGAGAAGTGTCTGTTTTAGCAAACTAAGAGCATGAGAACCCTCTGCTGTTCTGGAGTGTAAACCAAACTCGGTATTAAGATTCCAGCAGCCTTTTGAGGCTTCTGGTTGGCCATTTGATACAAGGTCTGTTGCTCGCTCTTACAGCACACAGATATGCATTGCACAAAACCACACACGTGTATGTAACCAAATAATCCAGGCTTGACTTCTCTGTATTCTAAGTGGCTGTGCAAGGGAAAAGATGAATTCAAGCTTTTGCTTTTCCTGTATTAAAGCCCTTGTAGTCCAGAGATGATACAAATCTAGTACCCTTACTGAGGAATGACTCGAAAGGAAGGGCTCCAAAAAGGCTTGCCTCCTTTCCTCCCAGTTGCCTTTGAAAGGAACGCAAAAATGATGAAGCCCAGCCCTGTGATGTAGTCACAGAAGCATTTGCCTTCTCCTGCCTCATCCTTCATCATGGGTCCCAAATACTCTGTCTCCCTCTCTTCTGAGAGAACAGCTGATATCTGTGCTCTGATATCAGAGCAAATCAAAGCATTATCGATTTTTTTTTTGCTTTTTCTGTATCAGCCAAGCAAAATACATAGGAAGAGGTAAAACATATGAATAAACAGTAATGGGTCAAAATGGGCAGTCCATTCTCAAAGATAAAAATAGAAAGACGCACAGGACAATATTGGAGGTATCCATAAAAGCTGTGACAGGTTTCCAAAATCAAGGACTGTTCTGAGTTCCCTTTAGTTTTGTTTCCACTCTCTCCCCTCTCCTTTTGGTGTGAATTTCTCATGCGGCACTTTGACCTAGAGCAGGATTTTCTGAGAACTCAGTAATGGCAGAGGAGTTGCCTCCAAGGAGAAGAAAAGTTTGAGATCACCAGGATGTTTCCCAGGACTAGTACTTTGTGGCCTTTCCTCAGAAAATATTTTGTAGTTTATTTTGTGGTAGGTCTTTAAGACCTATGGTGTGGGCTAGGAACCCACTCTGTTACCTGCTGTGCAAATACAGAGCAGTATGACAATTCCTGTTACGGACAGTAATAACCTTAATCTGGCAAGAGTGATCACCTGATACAGACAGAAGGAGGAGCACAATGAAATGGTTGGTCCAGAGGGTATAATTTAACCCCCCTCTGATTTATAGTAATATTTAAACAAGTTGGATGATGAATATGTATCTTAGCTAGTAAGAAGAACAGGGAAAGACTTTTCCAGTGAACTTATAGAAAAGAATTCTCAAAGAAGGGTAAATTAAAAATAAATTAATTAGGTCTGATTAGAAACAGACAAAAATTATGGATAGTTTCTCAAGGATCTTTAGCAAATGCTGTTACAAAAAATTTCAAAAACCCCTGTGTTTTTAATGTACAGCTAAGTGTCCTGAACAATCCTCAAAATCTGCTATTAAAAATACTGATCTGTACATATTTACATGCCTAGCACACATTTGGATCCTTTTGATGAGCTGGTCACAACTGTAGATACATCAGAATATTTGGAATAGTCTGACAAAGGTGAAACCAGGTGACAGAAGATTATGCAGTTCAGAATATTGGCCAGTTTCTTATGGTTACTGGTCAGTGAATTCTCCAAAGTAGAGTACTGAGATGTAAACAAAACATGGAAGAAAACCTCACTCCACTCCTGAGTGCATATGCCATAAGCACAGATGGCTGATGAACTGAGAAAGTGCTGGGCTGTTGGTGATTTGGGAAAGTTGTGATGCTTGCTAAGGTCTCTGAACATGGGTTACATTTTAGAGAGCTGCTTTTGGGAACCTTGGCCAAGCGTCTCCCTGTATTAATAGCATTATGGCCATTGTTTGGATGACCAGTGTGAACTATCTGTTAGTGCTTTCTTTCCACTAACATCCTAAAGTTTCTGTTCAGTCACATAATTTTCCCATCTGATTTGCTTACTTTCTTTATGTTGCATGTATGTATTCCCCTGCCAGAAAATAATGCAGCAGGTAGAAAACTTGTGTTGAAGATTTATTAACATTTGCTTCTTCAAGAATCTGGCAAACCTTTCAAAGCACATCAGTGAAGTGGTCTGAGCAGCCACCTCTTGTCCTTTCCCAGAACGTGATTGCCTCCCAGCATCTAATTGGGTGGACTAATTGGTGATGGCCCCCTTTGCTTTTATTCATACCTGCACAAAGGGCGGGAGTATCCAGCTTGCTGACGTGGCTGGTGAGACTTGTGTATTGTTCCTTTTCTGCCAGTGATCAGGTGAGCAGCAGTCAATGACTCATTTCTTGCTGTTTTGTCTAACGAGAAGTAGGTTGGTCAGGACAAGAATGATGTCTTACTTTGTACAGTACATAATGCACAGAGTTGCTGTCTCAGTATCTCTAGGTGCTATTGAAATACAGTTCATAATCACAATACATAGGTACTGTGATGTTTCTTTCTGTGACTGTGTTGCTTTGTGTACTCTTTCAGTACTCCTTATGCTGTCGGCTATAAGCATTTCTTTAGCAGTCTTTCTAAGCCCACTAACAAAGATGTACAGATTGTATTTTGGCCATATACATGTAGCTGAGAAAAATGTGTATATGAATGATAACTAGGATCATCTGGTCAATGTTTTACCAGATTCATCTCTCATCTCTCAAAATCAGTACTTTGTGTGCCCAGTTGGCAAGTCTCAAACACTCAGTAAGCAAGAATTGCTTTCTTCCACCTGCAAGAATAATGACATGAGCTAAAATGTCATATAGAGCTTTTTTTGCTCTTTGTTTTCAAGCTCTTTGTCTTGCCTTTTTGAGTCTGTAACTGAAGCAGGACACTGGAACCACACGGACTCACAACTGTTTTAGGAAGGCTGGGGTTTTCATCTTAGATCATATATCCTGTAACTGCAGCAAAAGCACAAAACTTCCATGAGAATTGCAATGCAACTGTGAGAATTAGTAATGTAGCATATTCTGCTTTTGAGAGAAGAACTGGCTGGCTACTGCACTGTCAAGACAATTATGTTGATACCTGCAAACAATGTAAGTGTCCGATGGCAGACCTGTTCTGAGCAAAATAAAGTAGAAAGAGAAGAAACTGGTGCCGGAGATGAGGTTTGTGACGGGGTGCTTAAGCAGCAACAGAAATCCATCATCAAGCAGAAGCTCTGTGAAAGAACAAGTTTTTTGAATGGTTCAGTGGCAACCTAATGCAAATATGCAAATTCTTACACTTTGGAAAATAAGGTTAAAGTCTCTTTTTGAATGTAGAAGAAACAATTAATTAAAAAATGTCACCCTTTTTTGGAGCACACAGCAATGATCAGAATAATCCAATGAAAACTGGGCAAGTTGAGATGTCCCCTGAAGTCTGATCTCTTTGGGAATCATTCCCACAGATATCATCAGCTCCTAAATGCCCCAGCTCCTCTCAAGCACCATGGTGTGAGCTATTGCTCTTTGCTGCCATTTTTCTTCCTCTTTTATGCCATTATAAAAACTGCTTTCCTTGACACGCAAGGCCTCGTTCAATCAGTCTGCAATTCGCACCCACCCTCCCCCTTTCCTAGCAGAGAGGTAGAAATACCCTGTCTGTTTCTCCTCGGGGGAGGATAGGGGACAGATGACACACCAGATAGGTGGAGGGCACACAGCAGTTTTGGAAAGGGGTTTGGAATACGTCCTCTCTCTCCCCTGTGCTATCATGTCTCAGTCCCCAGAGCCCCATGTCACGTTTGCCACTCCTACTACATCCTTTTTGCCAGCAGAAACCCTGCATAGTTTAAGAAATCAAAGCTTTCACTTGAGATATGAAAAAAACATGCCCAGAACAAAAGGTGATGCCAATTCCTTGCCTCTCACCCAAGCTGTGAGGAAAGAGCCAAGCTGTACACTGTGGTGAAAGTGAGGAGGGTAAACTCCCCCTTCCTCCTTTCCCATCCCAGCCTCAACCCAGCCCCCAATAAGGCTTCATCTGTACGTGAATGCAGTCCCTCTGAGCATGATGCTGAGCCAGAGGAGTGACAGGTGCCTCCTGATATGCCTAAATGAGAAGAACCAATCGGAGGAACCTGCCCAGCTTTTGTTGTCATCTGGCTTTGCTCACGAAAGATGAGTTTGATTGACAGATGCATCAAGGTTCACAGTTTATTGGTTTTTGCAAAAGAGCCAGATCTGCCAATTTAGACAGGGGAGTGACACAAAACTTTCCATCTAAATGGACTAATTTTACCACAGGGAATTCCCAGGCAGAGCGCGCCAAGGCAGGCGCAGTCCTGTTTTATTTTTTAACAAGGACTGAATGACAAATATAAACGACAGTTCTGGGCTGACGGAACATCAGCATTTGACACTTCACAGGGGAGCGGTGAAATAAACAATAGGCAGAGAAATTGAATTAGAATCAGATCAGAGTCAGCTAGAGAGGGAGAGGAGGGCTTGATTCTCTACCAGATCACTTATAAAAGAGCAAACTGAATAATAAGTAGGTATAACATGCTCACGTCCTGGTATATTAACAAATTTAACCTACTAGAGTATTACACTTGCATGATATAAACGGATCACTGGACAAAGGTCAGTGGTAGGGGAGACCAATGCACAGGGCATGAGAATGTGTGAGGGGGTTGTGTTTGTGGTCATGTGAACCTCTTGTGGTAATCTTAAACTGTGTTACTAATAGACTCTACAAAGTTAGAGAGTAAAAAGTAGGACAAGTTCATTTAATTTCTCACCTGTTCCCTGTGGCATCTTACCTGCAGAGTTCTGTCTGATCTTCCTGTATTCTGGCACTTGCTAACTTTTGGGTACCCACATTTTCAGCCTTGGCTCAATTCTTTTACTGTCTAGGACTTTTCATTACAACAGGCAATCCATGACACTTAAGAAAAATTATTCTGTGAGGAGTCTGTCTGGGACTTCTGGGTGTGGACCGTGTCTGTTTGAGATAAAAGGTTGTCTCAGCTGATAGCGTTAGCAAGCTATTATCCTATTTCTATTCAGCTTTAACAGAGCGATAGGATACATAAACTTTCCCAGTGGGTTAGACAGCTAACTGTTTGTTAGCTAGACAGTGCTTGGTAAAAATTTTGATTCCAGGATTTGATGTCATTCTCTGAAATTTGAATCATATATAGAGAAGTGATTTTCAATCTTTTCCAATTAGCAAACAGTAAGAACAAAAAACAGTAAGTAGAAGAATAGCTATAGTACATCTAGGTCCATAAGCTCACTTTTCCCACTTAGGTTGAGAGCAGTTTCCTTATAAAGAAGTGATTTTAAATACATAAGTTAAAAACTACTACTGGTCTTGATGTTAGAGAAAGGGGCATGAAAAAAAGGGCTTTTGGATAGATTTGCTTGTTAATGATGATTTGATTTTCATATACAGGTCTGAAAAGTATACTTGTGGAAGCTGCTGTATTAGCTAGGCACTATAGCTAACCATTGCTGGTGTAGTAAGGAGGTACCAAATGCAGATCTGTAGTTAAAACTGCACTCTGATGGAGGCTGGCATGAAGGAAAAAAGCTTCTTTTTTCTGTACACAGAGGTACTATATCTGTGAAATTTCACACTGTTCAGCCTTACACCCTTTGGGTTTTCTGTTTGTCTTCCTTTCATAAGTGTTCAACAGGGTGTGTTTGAAATTGGTCTCAGGCTGAAAGTCATCATGTTTGTAATATTTCATTGTCAGTGTGTGTCTTTAAAGCAGAATGATTTGTCTCATTCTGAACAGGCACAGGGGCAAAGCCAGCATAATTCTGATGCAAATAATGTGTTTTGAAAGGAGACAATTTAGAAGTGAAGCCATTTTTGTTATGTTTTGTAACAGAAGGCTTATCCCTCAGCAAAGAGTCGCATGTCGTTCTTGGTGAAACCACAACCATGCGTTGCAGGGCATCAAGACAGTCACTTGTGTTTTTTCTCTCAGGGACGAAAGCCACAGGCAGTGCCAACTTCAGCTGGTCAGTGTTTACTTACAACCTCTGGCAGCAGAAAGTTAGTCTGCCCGCGGTGAAGATGGATGCTGCCTCTGTCCTAAAACCTTGGGTTACTGTCAGAGTGGTAAAGGGGACGGTGGAGAGCGGCAGAAAACAGTAAGGATAGAGAAAATCTGCTGAATGTGAATGTGGAGGGGAAGGGGTGTGTGGAGATGCTAGTAGAGTCTGAGCAGGGGGTTTGAGGTGCAGGATGGTCTCCCCAGTGTGTATGACAAGGAACATGGGAGGGTTTATGCCTGAGAGAGTAAATAAACAATGAGAAAGGGGGACTACAGAGAATGTTTTCTCCGTGAGGGTCAATGCTGAGGGACAATGTACCTGAGGCAGGAGAACTGGCAAGGCACTGAAATGGACCTTGAATGAAAGGGTGGAAGAGGGTGGCAGGAGGTGCAGGGGTTGCAAGAAGCAGCCAGGGTTGACAAGAGGAGTTCTGCTGTAGGGATAAAGAACAGTGGAAAAAAGGCCCTCTCTGAGCATCTTCTATGGGATGGAATTGCTGATTTTGAGTTTTGAACTTGAAATGATCAAACATGCTTTGGATGGGCAGCTTCCATCAAAGTGTCACACAGCACTTTGGTATCAGACCAGCTCTGGTAGCCTTGCCAGGGGTTACAGGGCCATTTCCAGGTCTGGTGACATTAGACTTGCTTCCTAAAGCAGTACACCACAGGGTCCCTGTGATGCAGTGAAACGCTTACTTTTCACTAAAAAAGGCGAATTTCTCACTCTTGCAGTGGAAAAGGCACAATAATGTAGCAGTGGGCATCTTGAGAACACTAGAATCAGAAGTCAAATAAAAGTTCTTTTTTTTATTTTATATACATGTATGTAAATATACATATATACAAAATGGTATCTGGTATTACATACAAATTACATGAGTTATAGTCAGTCCTGTGATTTTTGTGTGTACTTGTTTTGGTGACTTTTAAGTACGAGGGGCTGGCAATACAGGCTCTAATAAACTTCCTATGCTTCAATGCAGACAGCTCCTGCATCATATAAGTTATCTGTTCTGAGGACATTCCCAGCTTTTTTTCTAAAGCAGGCAAGAATTTATGTACAGATTGTTTACTACACATATCTTCATTAAACACTACTTATTTAGAGAGTTGATCCTTCCCTTAATATTTTAAAAGTATTTTCCTTTGGATGCAAACATCATTGTGTAGATTTACTAAACAATATTTTTCATGATCAATCTTTTCCTTTAAAGCCATGTTTGCTGTTCTTCCATTTTTGCCGTTCCCCAGGTCCTTATAGTTTTTCAGCACTGATTGTGTGTCCAGTAAACTCTTTTACTAAGCTTGATTAATACCTTCAGATGTATATTATCTTTCCTTGCCTACAACTCATTAAAAATGTTTTTATTTTTAAAGAAGGTTGTCATCATCTCAGAACATTCAAAGCTTGCTTTATTTTTCTTGTTAGAGTAATTATAAAGAAGATTTCTTTACTTAGTGTTGCATAATCTTTTACAATATCATTTTCCTCATTAGGAGACAGACCGTGATGCTCTTTTTTGTTTTATCACACAACATTTTCACACTAAGAACTCCCATTGATTATTCAGGATTATTAAAGGAACATAATACTACTTGGAATGGTAGAAATAGCTTTTTCATGCAAGTATTTCTTTTTGCAAGATATATAAGTTCTTGGAAGTTGCAAAACTTTTGCTATAGTTCAACTATCAGTTATGGAGACTTATGCAGGAATGTCAGGGTGCAGTTCTCTGGGCTGCGTTGTGTGATATAAATGAGATGATTATGCTAGCTATTAAATCTTTCTTCTGATGCTATTTTACCAGGATGATTTTTGAAAATCCACCCTGCTCTCTTCGTGCGCATCTATCTGTTGATTCTTAGTCTGTCTTTCACCCCTGACAGCAAATGCACATTAGTAATGTCCTTTTTTTTCTGGTCAGTTTTACACCCAGGAACTCATCTGTTAATTCACTGTTCGATTCTTATCACTCAAACTTCAGTAGAGAAAGGTAATTTTGACACATAAGACTTCAGAATTCTGTAATCTGTTTTTTCTCTGATTTCAAGTACAAGCCTATTCCTGCATCACATCCTGGGCCTGTCTGTCTAGCCAGTGACTGATCCTGGAAACCCAGTTTCCGACTCCAAAATAGTTGCCAGGCAGTTTTACTGCAGTGTTGTGAAAATTGAATTGCTTTTACAGACTGTTTGGATTTCAACAAATTGACTTTCACTTATGGAAAATGCCCTGTTGGAGGATTTTCAGCCTATTCTATTAATACTGCAAGGGAAAAATATAAACTGAAACAAAAGGAAATGTTTTAACTCTCTGATGAGGAAAAGCTTCATGAAAGCATTTCATTTCGTGACAGCACTTCTGCACAGGCTTTTCTTAAGATACACATGCACTAGCAGAAAATGTGGCCCACTGGTTTTCATGAACTGTTGTGAAAATACTTTTAAATTACTAAAAATTGTAGAAGTAAAATTGATTTCTCCTAGCCTGACTTCTTGTTACGTTTTCACTCCGCCTCTGTGACCTTAAACTGCATTTGACTTCCTGGAGAATTAATGCTTGGCTGAGAAAAATTGAGCGAATACCTTGGTATTTGGTATGTTTATAGCATGCCTTAATGTAATGCCTAGCTCGTTGTTAGGTGGACGATGAATAGCTTGGAGAATGGGTTATTAATGACTTTGCATTTGGTTTTGCCCCCGGTTGACCAAGACAGATAGAGATTAAGAGAGAGCAAGCTATAATAAAACATCAGGCTAACAGAATTCCTCTCATGAAACTAAAAACAGGGTAGCCGAGAAGTGAGGGGTGGGACCTGAGAGCTGTCAGCCACCCTTTACTGAGACCTCGCACATGGCCCCCACAGCACTCTGATGGAGCATCGGGGCTGATCAGGGAACACATCATCCTCCCCTGATGGGGCTATGAGGAAACAGGCATAGACTCTGGGTTACCCCATGTCTTTCTGACACTACCCAAGAGCGTTTTGATTTTCTGAACTACCTGGGGATACCTGATGTGTTCTGGATCATTGGGAGTCAATTGAGTGAGGTCAATAGATGAGGGAGTCCTGCCGGCAGTGAATGGGAATGGGGTGGTGGCTGGTGGGAACTCAGAGGCTGAATTGCGCTGCAGGGTGTTGCAAGCATATGTGATGCCTTCCATCACACGGTGTGGTGGTTGTTAGCAATCATCATGTTGTTTACATGGTGCCCAAAGGGTGCTAGGTGCTAGAAATGTAACGTCCTGGAGACCTCAAGGGGAATCCACTGGAGACGGAAGTGCTGAGGGGGGAGAGAGAGAGAGGAGAGGGAAAGAGAAACAAGCCAGAGGCCACAAAATGACATACAAAAAAAAAATTGTTTTTATTTCTCATGTGCACAAAAAAAGAAAAGAATCAAACGGAACTGAAGCAATGAGGAAAAGCCAAGAGTGGTTGCAGCAGCCTGGAATTGATATGACCCTGCACCTGGCACTGGCCCCCTCCCCTCCACAGTCTCATGCCTAGCTTAGCCTGGAGAGCATCAGCAGAGCTGCTTACAGTTGGATTTGTCATCAGTTCTGTAATTGTTGCTGTTTGGTCCCTCTTTCCTGCTTGGCAAGTTTGCCACCATCCTGGGCCCAGCCAAGGAGCACACTGGGGTGTTCGTGGGGTCCCTCAGAAGCCCTCTATCTGTCAGTGCCAAAGGGGCTGTGCCAAAGGGGCTGTGATTCTTATTTCTTTCCCCAGTGGGGTGATTTTCCTTAGGGACAAAAGAGTAGGGGGTTTTCAACAGTTCAGCAAACCAAAAATTCCTTTAGGAAAATGTTTATGTGCATATGTAATTTTATATTTGAGGAGAAAGAGGTGCAGCGTTTTTTGTTTTCCTTTTGCTGTTTAACATCCTCACATACATGTTGTGATTAATTCTGAAGTTTTACTGTGAATTTCAACCATCGCTACCAATGGGTCAGAAAGCATGCAGACTTCTCCTGTTTCCACAGTGGGGCTCATTGCCACCAGCCCTCCCCAACAGATTTACAGGTCACAAGGGTGTCAGCTTTAATGCATCCACGCTGCCCAAGCCTCCCTCCTTGCCCCACATCCCATTGGGTCAAAAGGATGTGGAAGCATCAGAGCACAGCCCTGGATAGTGCTGTCCACTTTTAAATTCTATGATCCCTTTTGCTTCCAGAAAAGCGTGGTGTTTGAGAACTCACCAGATCTCCTCCCCCATAAAAAACTGGTGACAGAAGGAGATCCAGTCACACAGTACTTCTGCTTGGTCTGTTAGATAAAACAAATGTAGCAGCAGAACTAAGTGAAGGGAGAGCTAAAGAAGAAGAATAAAGAACCAAAGAATGTTTGGTGAGAAAAAGGGAGAGAGAGAAGTGTAATGGAAACATTCATTATTATTCAGAATAATACTTAACACTTTGATAGAATTTTCTTTCCAGGATCTCAAAGCACTGAGCCGGTGCTAATTAATTCAGCTGCTCAATCCCCAAGTGAACTAGGAATTATTGTTTTCCCCATTTTACAGAAGATTGGAATTGAGGCATGGAGGGAAATTGAACTTGACAAAGGTTCTCTAGAGCCATGAGGAGAATTGGGGAGTTTGAGTTCCCAGGTACCTGCTCTCATATCAGTAATCCTGTTCCCCCTCCAGATAGAAAAGTGCATTGGGAGTGAAGAATAATAAGAGAGAGAGAGACAGAAATGGAATGGAAAGATGGTGTGAGAAAGAAATGGGAGAAAGGGAAGAGCCAGCAGAATGGGGAAGAGATGTGAGTCATAGACTTCACTGGGTTTTGCATAGTGACTTCTTCCTCCAATTCTTTTTCATTTTTTCCTGTAAAACTTTTTAAAGAAAACTGGGGGGAAAAAATCCTCTTATAACAAAGCAACTGTTGGCCTGTTGGGGAAGGGGTCCTTCCAAGGTTTGGCTGTTCCCTCAGGTTCTGGATTTGTGCTGTGCTTTATTAGACACATTGCTTTGTTTTCAGTGAGCACAACGAGACTTGCACAGTACAGACAGCGTGTTCCTTATCTACAGGATGAGACGAGGTTGTTTTAATAACTACTATGATGAAGATGGAGATGAACTTATATACAAGAGGAATTGCCTTCACATTACACACATTATCTTCCTACAAAGCAGCAATTGTTTTTGCAAATAACATAATATTAAATAATTGGTAGAATTTTTGCATTTCCTGCATAGTCCAGTCTAATGGAATCTATATGAATATTGATGGTTTTCTTCTGCATAATATCACCACATAAATCCCTGTGTCAGCTACTAGACTTTAGCTATAATACTTTTACAATGCATCCACCGACTGTAAATCAAAACAACCAACACAAGAAACTCTTTGGCAAATGTAATTCGGTACATTCGCATGGGGGTCTACAGATGGTGGTGGAAGAGGATTAGACTGCCCAGTCCTTTGCATAATTCTGCTTTCCTTTTAATTTTCCTGGTCAAAATACATGCTGTACTTTGGAACTTTCCAGACCAATCCAGTGTCTGGTGGAAATCCTTTTATCAGTGGAGATACACCAACAATGGATTTGGCCCTCCAAGGGTCAAATCAAGCCAGCGAGTGAGCCAACCAAATCCTGCTTTCATACCCTAGCTCATGTCTCAAGTTTAGCGAAACACCATTATAAAAATAAGCATTTCCGAGCTTCTCTGGAGGTGGCCCCAGGACTGCAGGTAGCCAAGTGTGAGGCATGACAGTCTCCTTTCCTCTAACCTCCTCAGGAGGTTCTCCTTGCTGGTCCCGAGATTTACTGCCTCTGTCCTGACCACCTGCTGAATGAAACTAGGTGGTGCATGAGGAGAGCAAAGGCTGTACTCAGAGACTAAAAGGTAGACTTTAGTAACAGAATCCAGCATCTATCTAGTGTCTGTGGAAGAAAACAGGAGTGGTGAAAATAAATCTTTAGAAATTACTCAGAATTTTTTCCATTATAGAAATAGATAATGAGCCAAATTCTGGTCTCGGTGACAGTATAACAACTCTTCTATTTGCAGGAGGTTGCTCAGAGGTAAGATGTGTGGAATAACACTTTTAATAGATCAGGAGTAACCTCTTTGATTTTATTCTGTACAGAAACAGATTTTAGCTCCATATCTTCTATGTAAACATCCCCCCCCCCAATACCCTTAACATTTGGGCATCCCGTTAAAGAAGACACAGACCTATAATCAGCTAGAGCCATGCAAGGGCTAAAAGTGTTAGGTGAGAGGGGCCTTTGGGATCAACACAGCTGTTTACTGATGATGGATTTCATACATACAAGTTAAACTTGGAGACAGAATACTGAGTTCGCAACCACATCTCCTCTGAGGCTGGGAACTTTGGATTTTATACATAATGTTGGCTGTACAAATTACTCTGCTGTTCACTTTCATGTCCTTTGGGGGTTTGATTCTCATTCCTGTCTTTGTCAGTGGACAGTAGCCCACAAGTTTTATCTGAAACCTCTCTAAAACAATAAGGATCTACTTTGGCAGACTTGATGCCCTGGGGACAGGCTATGGCTGCCTTCATGTTTTCTTTGAGTATTTTTGTTAGGAAGTGTCAGTGCAAGGAACAGTTTGTGAGTTTGCTGACGATACAGGAGTAATAAGCATTTCTATTGACAGTTAGCCTTTTGCAGAAGAGTGTTTGCCAGTCACTTGGGAACCAAAATAGCAGAGAATCCCTAGAGAATCATCAGGTGAGCATTTGGGATAAAGGGTAAATATTAGGGTGCACAATATAGGATTGAAGATGAAAAGATGGGGCTGTATGTTGGGACTGGCTGGTAAGATGCAGGCATATGGATTTGAATGGAGGCCTTTAAGTTAGTAGGTGTATAAGCAGATGGACTGGGAATCAAAGGGGGCCCATATAGCAGTGGTTAGGAAATCAGGTGTTGGGCACAGATAGTGAGGCTGTTGTCACCAGCTGTGGGGATGGGTGTTGGGCATATCTAAAATTGTGAAAGTTGGGATGTGGGTGAACTGAAGTAGTCACGGGTACAGGGGTTAAGGTAACAGGAGCAGCGGCTAAGGGCTAGGGAACCAAGCAATAATCCCAGCCAATCCTGAATTTGTCCATCTCAGTCTCAGCTGTCCAGAGAGCAATCAGATGGGCCCACATGAAGCCCCATACTTTCCTTTCCACCACACAGCGCAGTTAGAGCGCAGCTGGGCTTGTTTTCTTTGTTTGCCAACCAGTGATATGGAAAATGTTTGTTGACTCAGAGTGCTTTTTTGTCGACTGATGTGTTTGGTAACTTTGTCAGATGTGACTTGTCCACACTGCTCCCCAGAGACAGGATTTGAAAAAGGGGGAGGAGGAGGAGGTGACAGGGGTGGAGCTGGCATCCAATCCTCTCCAATACCACCATCCCATTGTAGTGCAAAACAGAAAGGAAACAAAACCCTAGAGTGAAAGAGGAGCATAAACGTCAGAGGAATTCCTCTGCCATTCAGGTGGCGGGGAGGGATGGACTTGGAGTTTTATTTTTGTAGGGTTTTTTAATTATTATTTTGGTTTTTTTGTTGGTTTTGTTTGCTTGGGTTTTTTAGAAAATTGGGGATTTGTTCTTTTTTTTTTTTTCCTTTTTACAGACCTTCATGACAAAGCATAAAAACACAGTTATATTTATATATCTATTTATATATTTCTTCATTTTGTGGTTGGTTTGTAAATGTTGCTCCATCCTCCTGTCTGAGTTGATTGTGTGTCACAGAAATTGTGGGTGTAAATGTGAGGTTCCTCCCAACTCTGGCCTGCAAAGTCACCACATGTGAGGTGCAGCCAACTATGGGGGAAGCCATGCTGGAGAGTGGGGATGAGGTGCACAGGGAACCCCTCATGGGGTGCAGATAGTTACTTAGTCCTTGTCTTCATTGCCAGATGGGCCAGGTCTCTGTACTGCCATTCTGCTCTAGCCGCACTGTTCCCTCTGTCCTGGGAAACAGGGTGAGCATCACAGGTTAGACATTTTGAAGAGTCCACCACAGAAGAGCATATCTTTGGGGAAGTGTGTTTCATGAGCAGCGTTCTCCCCTACGTCCCTTGGCCCTTACCACTCCCAGAAGAAGGGGGTCCTGTAAGGCAATGGTTGCCAGCTGCATTGCTTCCCAGTCCCCGTGAAGTCCTGGCAGCCAAGGGGACTTTTACGTGGCTGAGCTTTGTTCAGGTGTGGTGGAGGGCTCCCAAAGGAAAAGCCACTTAGCCACAGGCTCTTCCTCATGTGGGGGGAGCGGTCAGGGTGGAGGGCAAGGGGAGGACGGGGAGTCTGTCTCATGTGGTGAGCACTTGGTCCCGCACCTTCGTGGTGAAGAGGAAGGAACTGGACTGTGGGGAGGAACGGAGAAGGTCTCTTCACCCTTCCCAGGGATGGAGGGAGGTGATCAGACAGGTACAATGTGGAGGCCTAAGCTGTCGCCCTGTAGTTTCATGTGGTTTCCATGGTAACTAGTGGCGGTCATAGGCAGCGGCAGCAGTGGGAGGTGCGGAGCCCCGGGATGTGGCACTATAATAATAAGGGGAACCTGAAAGTTAACACAGGAGAAGAATGGACTGGTTGAAAGGACAAACAGTAAAAAAAATAAAATAAAATAATAAAATAAACCAATCAAACAAAGAAAAGAAACAAAGGAGAACTGAAAAGGAAAGGAAGAAAGAAAAGGAAAGGAACCAAAAGAACGAACTTGGGGACTCAGCTCTTAATGGCTTAGGGAAAGGCAATCAGTGGAAGCCAGCCGAGGGCCACCTTTCAGTGGAGACCTCTGGTCCTGGAGCCCCTCTATAGGAAGCAGATCCTTTTGCTCCTGACCATCAATAAGTTGCCAAGAGGGAAGCCCATAAGTACTGCAGCACAAATATGCCATGCCTTATCCATGGCCACAAGGAAAGTGCCAGGGTCAGTTGTTCTGAACACGGCTGAGAAAGTATAGCAGGTCACTTTTAAAACCAGGAGGGGAGAAATGAAACAAGATTACCATGTTTTATTGCTTGGGATTTTGGTCACATTTGGCATGAAAGCTCTCTGGATGGTTATTGAATGTGTGTTAAATAGTGATTGATTATTAAGATCACATTTACTGAGGTTTAACAATGCTGGAATAAAATGTGCATCTATTATCCAGTTGTTAAACCTCAATAAATACATAGGTAATAATCACAGCTGATTTATTTTACATCTAATAAATCTCTTCCTATACCCTTGCAAAGAAACATTGTAGTAGAAAAGATGGTCTTATGGGAGGTTTTTTCCCCTCTGAAAAAAACCCTGGCTATTTCTGGGCATATAACAGTCACTGAAGAATAATATATTACTGGCTATTATAAACCTAGTGATGTAGCCTGTCTCCCACTCTAGACACTATTCCAAATGGACCAATGCAAAGGACTTCTATGATATTTCCAGATCCCCAGAAACTGACTCTGGGTTTAGCTTGGGAGAGCAGTGAATCCTCATCTGGAATTTTTAATCAGACCTTGAATGGATGCTGATTGCAGCCTATGAGAGTAGTAGAACCTGAATTTAACTTCTGATCTACTCTGAAATAAACTGGATGCAGCCCATGAAGAAGCCAGAGCTGAACTGGAATTCTGAACTGTCTCACGGAAGACTAATGGGCTTTGGAATAAATGTAAAGCACACATTGATGTATACACCTATCTAGACACTGGGCTGAGTGAGGAAAAAATCCTCTCACCTGGCCAAATACTTGAAAGCTCTCTTCAGAAACAACCAACCAAACAACAAAAAGAAAACAACAAAAAGAAAACAAAGGAAAGAAAACAAAGAGACAAACAGAAGGAGCGCGAGGCTGGGGGGGTGTGCTGTGGGAAAGAGCTACTCACTTAGTAATGCAGGGTTGCTGAACCGCCAGGCCTCGTTGTAGGTTGTGTACTGAGGGTGGCTGTAGGGGTTCCCTGAGAACTCGCTCCCTGGAAGAAAGCAAGGAAGGAAGGTATGAAATACAGTCAGGAATGAAGAGTTATGTCTGCTAATCCATCGAGCTGGTGTTCATGTTGAATCCATAGGTCAGCACAAAAGCCAGTGTATCTAGATTCCCTGCCCAAATGGGACTGTGCCCGTCATGACACTGTAGTGTATGTGTTGCTTACACATACAATTAAAAATAATAAGATTGACCTCTTCAGAATCAAGGAATTAGTTTAAAATAATGACATTCAATAATATAAATGAACTGGTTTATTTTTTATTGCCTTCTGACTTCCGATTCCCAGGTTGCAGTAGGATTGCATGTGCAAGCTTTTTCTGCAATTAACTATCATCTTTCTTTTAACTACAATCTAAAGCTCGCCAGTAGTGTCAAGATGGCACGCATGGGAGCTTAATGGGACTAGCTCACAGCAAACTCACTGGAGCCAGCAGTGCTGTTGATGGCAATACATATTGTTTATAAGGTACTGAAGGTGGTGACGTATTTGTGGAGAAGAGTACTGTTTGTTATTGGAAATGTTCTGGGTGTAAATTTGTCTTAAATATAGACCAAAATGGAAAACATTTGAATCACTCTATATACGATAATGTTATTCAGAAAAGTTACTCATATATGATAAACCCCACCATTATGCTTAGTTATTGAGTTATAGAGAAATATTGCTATATTCCAGTTCAAGAAAGTAATTATCTAATGACTAATGCATTAGAATCTGAAAGACAGCTCCCTTCATATTCAATAAAATCCAGCCCAAACCAAGACACCTGTGATCTTTGTCATTTAGTAAGTCTCCAAGATTTTAATATTGTGGAGTCGTCTTAAATATTCAGTTTTATTGTTCTTAAGGAGCTGACTCTTGTTTTATAGAAGTCTGTGCAGTGCAAAAGGAATTATATTTGGTAACTAAGGAATTATGGTGCTGTATTAAAAATAAATATATCTCCCAAAACTTAAAAATATGTGATTCTGTTAAGTAAAAGCATGCCATTATATGATCATAAGCTCAATTTAATGCAGTAGCAACAGGTTGGGGACAATTAGCACCATCTGAAAGGCATTATGCACTTAAAAGACAGTGAAAGAGCAGGGAGACTATTAGCTTCTGGTCTGCCCTGAGGCCGGGATGGACTTGTTACAGCAGAAGTGTTTTAGAAGCACCTAGGGTTCCTGCTAGACACCGGGGAGTAGGGAAGAAAGGCAATATTGGATGTCTGTGATGCAATTACCAAAGAAATGCCAATTAATTATGCTGTAATCTCTGCAAAACTCTCCTCACCATAAAGTCAAACCTGCAGATTCTCAGATGGTGGAAATGAAGTCTTTTTGGTCAGGTTATTTGCACTGGTTTAAACTTGAGGCTACGTCCAGCCAGTTTCTTTAAAGACATTCAGAGTAATAACCAAATATATCGGTTCAAAAATGTATGTGTATCAAAAACAATCACCCTCCAAAGGTATTTTAGTCACCTTATTTTTTTAGTTCAGCATAAAAACTCATTTTGTGTGAAAGACCTTGCTAAATACTGTTTTAATTATAACAACTCAGCATGTTTCAACATCTAGAAACATGCTGCACTGAAAATCCTGACAGCTAGCTGGGAAGAGATAGGTGAAACCTGCTAAGGTGACCATGATGCTGTGGAATAGGATACAAAGGCAAAAAGCAATGCATAGTCCAGATTTATCTCCACTGAAGTGACTTATCTGTGGAATATACTGAAATGAATTTGCTTCCCAAAGAAAGAAAGAAAAAAAGCCCAAACCCTATCCAGATGAGAATTTCTGCTTTGAAATGCCACATATAAACATCATCACTGCACACAGAGCAGTTCTGATATCTCAAAGCTTCTCTCTCACCCTCTTCCGAGTTGTCACCCTAAACTGTTTATAGTGTTCCTAAAGCATGGGTTAAGTAGAGAAGAGCCCCAGCTACGGAGAGCTGGGGAGGAGGGAGGGCAGCCACTGGAAACAGTGTTTATTGACGAGGAGTGAAAGCATGCATGCAGCAGGATAATGAGCTTTTGAGCTCAACTGTGACCAAGAGGAACTGAGCTATTGCCTTCCCCGATCACTAATGAAACAAGTGTAATTTCCTCATCAACATTGGATTCTGTTTAACGACTCCCTGCCGTTGCCATCACCAGCCTCTGCAGGCTCTATGTCTCTCTGTGTAAGCTGCAGTTCCCTTCAGTGGATGCTCGCCGCACCAAAACAGTGAGAAAACTTGATGGTCTTTCTGGTAAAAAGGAAGAACTGAGACTGGGATCAAAGGTGCTCTGTTACCTGTGCAGGAAACATCTCTCAGATGCACAGGTTAAGTGTAGCACAATACCTGATCTGCCTTTCTTTGAGTGAAGAACCCCTGCTTTTTCAAGTGTGTAGCACAATACCTGATCTGCCTTTCTTTGAGTGAAGAACCCCTGCTTTTTCAAGTGTGTGCTCAGAGACTACTGGCTTTTAGCCACAGCTACAGCCTGAGACCAAGCAAGGGCAAATGCAGGATATGTATCTTACCACATCATCTGCATAAACCTCAGAGATATTTGCATGCATGACTGACCATGTTGCATGGATGTACTGCTTCTGGAGACAAGTTCTCTAGTCTATACAAGTAGAAGTTTAGTGAAAGGTTGTCACAGATAGAACAGAGCAGCTTTAGTTAGCACTGGTCAAACAATCTTCTCAGTTTTCCACTGGAAAACGCTGTCTCATCGAAATGGAAATGTTTTGCACAGGCTTGTCAGCTTCAATGGAGTTTTGGAAAGAGAAGTTCTGAAATGATTGCAAATTGAAACAAAGTATTATGTTTCAACTTTCTTGTTTTGTTTCATTTTGCCTTTCTCATCTCATTTATTTTCCTTTCAACTCTTTTATTATTTTAATATGTCTTGACATCTAGAACATGTTGATGTTCTTGAAATGTTTCATCCTGATGTTTGCAAATTGAACTATTTCAAGATTCTGAACCCTCATCCCAAAGTAAGATGAAAACAAATGTCAAAAAATCAGAGGTTTGCATGGGCTGGAAATTCTGCTCTCTGACCAGTTCTATTTTTAGCTCTGCACCTTTATTTCGATAAGTCAGAACCTCTTTCTTATATTCATTCACATCTGGACAACAACACTCATTTACATGTCAGTATGTTTCTTAAAGATACTCCCTGAGTGGTGATCTTGCTGGCTTTCTGTTTCCAATGTAGTTAAAGCACTGGCCCCTGATCTTGGACTGGTGTGACATTGCCTTTGTTTTCTCTGTTCAACCTGGGCTCTTAATAGAGGTTGCAAGAAAGCACAGAGGATCGATCTCATGAGGCCTATACTCTGTGCAATCTGTGCTCTGGGAACCTTTACTAACAGTGTTTCTTGGTATCTGTATTTAAATCTTGGCACGTTTAGGCTTCTAATACAGAAACCATGAGGCATGAAGTGAGCCTAGCAGGTGGCAGGTTCAGAACAAATAAAGGAGGTAGTTTTCACACAATATGTAGTTAAGCTACAGAACTTCTTGCCATAGGTTACTACAGATGTTAAAGGCTTATATGGGTTCAAGGGATACTGTTTGATTTTGTGGAGGGAAAACCTATTGGGGGTGTTTAATAGAAAGATGCTAAGTCTGTCTTAGGAAGTCTCTGAGCTGCAACTTGGAGGCTGGGAGATCTTTTGAGAAAGTACCAATATATTCTTGCTGTATTCTTAGACTCTTTGCCAGGCATTCACTTTTGGCCCCTGACAGAGAGTAGCGGCTGCTGAGATCTGTAGTGTGACCCATTAAAACAAAGTCCTGTGTTCCTTCCCAGGAAGCCTCTTTAGCTCATTGGCTTCAGTCACATTAGAAAACAGGAAAAGAAGGACTGCCAGGCTGGGTCTGACTGGTGGGGTATGACCGAAACAGCCAGAATGTGATACTCTATGGGAAGATGCAGTCACCACTGCTGGATGCCCAAGTAGGCCACCGGAAAAACTTCCTCTAATTGAATGTTGACATCAGATTTGATGTACTGATATCCATTTTACTTGGATTTTTTTTTCTTTGAACCATAACTCAACTTTTTAATTTCTGTTCCTACCCAAAATACCCTATTCTTGGATAAGTGACTTCTGTCATTACTGGTATTAAAATTTTTATCAGCATCATCCTTGTGATGAGGACGTTAAACTTACATAGCAGTTGCTGAACAGTTAAGAAGTTGAAAACAGGAGATGAGAAAAGCCTGTTTGTTAGTAATATCTGTGCAAAGAGCTAGATATCTTGATGTTATTAGTCATTTCTATATGCTATGACTTTCTATAAGTTTTGACCTATAGCTGAGTTAAATGTTGATAACTGACCAGCAAGGGACTAATGTAAGGGTGAGGAAGAGACCAATCAATTTTCTTTCCCCAATCTGGGGGTCAATCACATCATCTTCTTTGCATAGCCCGTGGTTTTATTGTGCCTTAGGATCATAAGTGGCAGGTAGCTTGTTGGGTCAGGAATGTGACCATAGGACAGCATCTCATGGTATACAAGCAGTGATTTGTCATTTAAAAATGTTAAGACTTTGACCTGCAAACATTTCCTATCAGTGGTACTTTCATTGTCCTCACTGCAGTTTGTTTAGCTTGCTGTTCTGAGATTTGGATGAGGGTTAGGTTAGGCTTAAGTTAGTCATTTAAGAGCTTTCTGTCCTCAGCTTTCTGCTGCTTCAGTTCTGGTGTCATGCCTCCAGGAGAGGGGTTGCAGAATGGACTGTGTACCTGCTTGTTAGGCATCAAGATTCACAAACTTGGGCAGTAACATACACAAATCAGTGGCAGATGAAGTTCTGAGAAATTAAAATCCTGCCCCTTTGTTTATCTAGTAGGCATAAGTGTCATCAGAGGAGTGGGGGAATAAACTCTTCAGTTGTCCTGGTCCACTCTTCTCCATAAACAATGTGAGAATCCATTTGCCAAGGGAAGGTATTTCTCCAAAGGCATTAGGCAGCAAAGAAACAGTTTGCCTTTGGATGTAGGATTAGGTAGAGAGTGCCTTCAATCCAAGAAATTATCTTACAAACAGTGGATGGGTAGGTAGTTGGTTTTTTAAAAGTGAATAGTTAATTTCTCCTGAAATGCTGTTAATTATTGCTGAGTTCTTAGCTAGTTTAGGCTATGAACAGTAGGTCTCCAAAAACTGTGGGTATTAAATTACCATTGATGATTTTCAGTTTGATGCCCTGGCTTTAGATAGAAGGTAAGTTGTTATCCTAAATTACACGATAGCTGAATGTCCTGAGCCACGAACAGTACATAATAATCTGCACGGGTCATTGGAAAATAATTACATTAGTTAATGAATACAAAGGTTAATTAATTACCAATTAATTGCCACAGGTTATAGATAGCTAGTTGCCCATAGCAGCAGTGAATCAGTTACAAGGGAGAAAGAGATGCTTTACAGAAAGGGTTGCTAGCGACATTGGTTACAGGCACCTGATGATTTCTTTATGAGAACAGGTCTTAATATCCGCAAAGCCATCTGTGAAAGCTCTTACTGTGCTAGTATACCATTCAAATGTGTGCACCATTAGTGAAGTCTGGAGGCTGACTTACCAGGAACCATTCCTGCAAGAGTTGAGGTTGGATAGCTGCCTTGTCCAGTTGGGGGAACATGGGGTGGGTAGCCAGGCAAGGTGGTGCTTGCCATGTCACGACCTGCAAAGGGAAAGAGTCAGGACAGGTGATCAATACAGATAAGATCTTTCGATATTGATTTGATATCACTTTTTGTCCCACCGTCACATGACTAGTGGCTTGTTAGGCATGTGCTGTGCAGCCCTCTCATACTTAAGTGCTGTCCATCCACTGAAAATTTTGGGGGAAGATTGTAGCACTTTTGATCTCACACTAGGAGGATGGTTGTTAAAACTTAGCTTTGTGAGGCTCAAAAGAATTTGTTTTGTTTCATTTAGATTTTGGATCTATTTTAACTAAATCAAAATGGCCCTGAGCTGCAGAAAGAATGGCAGCATATTCATTGCCAGAGTAGATGAGGTCCTGTCTATATGCAGTGACTGCAGTTCCAAAACTCTGATGATGTTGCTTTAGGGCATGATCAGTGTGCAAGGCATTGGAAAGTGATCCAAGAGTATTCTGTGCCTGTCTTTCTTCCCACCTCTACCATTCTACCTGCTGTTGATTTTAGGCAAGTCACTTCACCTCTCTGTGCTTCTTTTTATGCTGCAAACTCTTTGGTGCAAGGGCGTGCTTTTAGTACATTTGCACAGTGCTTAGCATGGGATCAATACTGTTTGGACTCCTTCCAGGTGCTGGTGTAATATATATAATAATAGGTTTGTGCAAATTAATTTGACTCCCACTTCATTTTTATAATGGTCATAAGCTTTTGTTAGTAATACTTAGAGTTGTGATATCTTTTCTCCACCAAAGAAGTAGAGAGGGGTGTGGACTGGGTGGATGATTGCAGTTTATTTTTATCTCTTAGGAAGTGCAGCTGGAGGCTTCTTGGTTGATGCCAGAGGCATTTCCTCATTTGGACTGGTTAGCCTGAAAATGGGCCAGCCAGAAGGGCATTTGCTGTTAGTGCTTATTGCATTTAAATGAACTAAAATCATCTCAGAAGCTGCTGGGAGTTTCAAGCCAAAACAAAAACACACACCCCCTCCCCCCCAAAAAAAGAAAAAAACCTAAAAAAAAAAAAAAAGGCTAAATCAATTAAGATAATCTTCCCCCACAGCTGCTGGGAGATTTACAGCTCAACCTCCAATGCTGCCTTGCTGCCTTCTACTATCTCAGCCTGTTCCAGGTATGCAAAGCCTTTCACATTCCCTCAGTTAACTGTAGCTCACCAAGAAGATTGTGCCATTCGTTGTTCCTTTGTTAAATTCTGTCTGTCTTATCTGTCCTAACTGGAGGGCTGGAGTCTGATTCACCTTTAGAAGCAACAGTTTAAGTATATCCCATTAACACTACTGGAGTTACAGGAGTTCCTGGGATATGCCATTGAAAGAAGAGTAAGAGTTGGTTTATCTATAGTTCTAGTGGCAGAATGATAACTGATAAAGCAGGCTCTGCAACAAATATGAACCTTGGCTGGGGAATCAGAAACAAGTAATGGTTACACAGCAAAGCAAAAACTGATCAACATGAAGCATTAACCTGAAGGAAGTTTCTTTGGGATGAGGTAGGTTAAATCAGTGTTCATTGCTTTCATAGGTCTTGACTAAAGAGTACTGAGGTGATTTGCTCAAGAAAAAAAGACATTAAAGTTTTTTCTTTCTCCCTGAAGAGGTTCATGATCTGTTGCTGATGTTCCTAGCTTGCTTCCTCAGATAGTGGTGAACTACCAGACAAAGGCTGAGCTGTTTTCCAGCCACTCCCCAATGTTGATAAAAATAAGTATATAATGCCTCAGGTATTTATATACTATATTCCTTTTATCTCCATCATTCCTTTAGTGATTTGTAGCTGTGTGTTGAGCTGTATGATTAACACCTGCTAAATGTAGTTTGGGGTTTTTTTCCCCTCACATTCTTTTAAGGCAAGAAAGTTTAATACTTAAAATTCCTGTTCTTTTGGTTTCGTTTATTGACTAGCCTGAGAAATAACAACAGGTGATGAGTGAGAAAACAGTGTCACTGAAAAGTTTGAGAGAACATTATGTAGCAGCAGGCAAAATTAATATATTTTGACACTTCCATTCAGGTGGGAACACATACACGCTCACTCTGCTACTCAGTCTAGGCACACACGCTGCTGTGTTTTTATTCAGACATGAGCACATAGAAGCTGATGTTCAAAACTCAGTGTGGAAAATTCGTTGGGAAGTAATCATCTGTCAAAATCCCATCTTGACAAAGAAGATAACAAACAAGTACAGTATCAGCAACATGAATAATGGTCCCACAGAGAGACTCGTGAAATGCTGTCACGTACAAGCAGGCTCCTTCCATTACCTCATCTCATTACCAACAGGTATGCAGGATTATTAAATTCTTGAACTCCAGGGCAATGGCAAAGCTCACATCTATCCTGCTCATAACATGCTTCCAACTCCAGACATTTTCCCTTCTCCAAGAGCCTTCTGAGTGAAGAACAGCGTCTTCATCTCTCTGACATTTTTGAGCTTTTAAACCCTTTCTCCTGTGTCTAGTTCTCCACAAGGGTCCTAAAGCAGCTGCCTCTGCTGAAACAATGCCTTCTATGCTAGAGGGTGGTCATATATGACTGCATCCCCAGAGAACTATATTGTTGGAGAGAGTCTGTCAGGCAACTCCTTGGTTTAGGAAGTGCCCAGAGCTCAGTGGCCCTTATTGGCTGCAGTAAGATTGGACCTAGACAGTGTCATGAACACAAAAGTCTTCTCTGCTGTTACTTAATGCTTTCCTACAGGGAGGTTTATAAATGCAAACCTCACTTGACATGTAAAAGAGAGGATTTTAGACCAAAAGAGAAAAATAATATAGGAACTTGAAGGAGGCAGAGGTAAGACCTGTGTCTTGTGTGTTAGGTCTGCACTAAGACTTTCTTCTGAAAATGCCCAAGTTACATTCTTTGACAGTGGAATGACAATAGCCTCAGTGGCCACCTAAAATGATACCCACTATTTCGTCAAAGCCACCTCTGAGCTTCTGCATCAATGTTGTTTCAGTCACCTTGCACAGGAGTTTCCTCTAGTTCCTACCTGAAATTTCTCCTTCCTCCCCTCCTGCCTGGTGCTCCTAAGTGCTGCCATCTTCTGCAACCTATTTCTTCACTTTCTATCCTTCCCTTCAAGGCCATCTACCTCAGGTCTGTATTCCTTTGACAGTAAGACGTCACAGTATCTCACCCACCCTTCCTGGTCTCAACATTCAGACATGATGCCTTCTTTCTTAATTGCTTGGTCTGCTGTGTGAAGGCACAGGCTCACACTGACACTCCCAAAGCAAGTGACTCAAACATTGCTCCCAGCATAGCTACAGCAATGCTCACCAACTGCCTATTTATTTATCTAACTTAGCACTTTGCACAACCCATGCTGAATGACCCTGTCAGTCCCAAAGCTGATGAGGTTGTTCAAGCTGCTGTCATCTACCTTAAGCCAGCACGGTGCCCTTGCTGGGCCGACAGTACTCAGGGGTTCTATGGTTATTGAGGCAACACAGGGTTTTGCTGTAAAATGTTTCTATACTAAGCCCCAGACCCATCCAGCTGGCACACCCAGTCATTTCTAGATAGCTATGGCTTCTTTTCCCATTGTGTTCTAAAAAATGAAGGACAGGCATGAAATCTTTTTGCGACTCTCCATGGAGCTGAGAACACGTGCTGCATATACAGAACTGGAACATGGTTGCTCTCGTTCCCACTTGCACTCAAAGAGCTTGCAGCATTTACTGGTTTCCCCGTCAGACGAAACTGAACCCCTTGCCTGCAGCATCCCCACTGAGTTTGTGGCCAAGGCCAGTTACCTGCTATCAGAGGCTGGCTGCTGGACTGCCCAAAGTGGGCACCATGATGAAGGAAGGCACTGTAGCAAGGCGTGGACGCATCGTCTGATAGGGCCATGTGGAAGGGCTGAAGATCAGCCTGCCCAGAGCCGACCGGCGTGGTGGGGGTGAAAGGGGTGAGAGAGGCTCCATGAGGCTCTTGCTTTATACTGAGGGGAGAGGAGAGGTTTTCTGTGGTAGGGTAAGGGATGGACACAGACAGACAAAGGGAACAGGGGGAGGAAAAGGAGGGTGGGGAAGGGAGGAGAGGAAGAACAAAATGGGTAAATGAAAATGGAGTGGTTAAAATCTACAGGGAAATTAATTTTAAAACAAAAATAAAAATAAAAAGTTAGGAGTAGATCAGACGAGCCAGTGCTGAGACAACAGCAGTAAATGCACCCGGGGGCTAGGCTCTGACTGCAGGGATGCCTCTGCAGGGGGCTAGGCTCTGACTGCAGGGATGCCTCTGCAGGGGCAGCAGGGAAGGAGAATGGAGTGCAGTGGCAGATGGGAGGAATGGGATGCAGGAAAGGGAGAGGTGAGGGAGGGAACATGCAGGAGAGGGAGGACAGGAAGAAGCGTAGGGTTGGGAAGGAGAAGAATGCTCTGAAGCTTCTGTGCTCCCTTTCCTGCTGCTTTGTCTCACTGGCTGAGGGTGCATTTAGATGCTACATTTAAGACAGTTTGGCCCAGGGAATTATATCACTTTGTCTCTTCAAGCCCAAGGTAACCTTCCCCAGGAGAGCGGCCCAGTTACGAGCATCTATTCCACAGGATGCTCAGTGTAATGGCCAAAGTTTCTCAAGCCAAACTCTGTCAAAGCTTTGACAAAAAAGGTGTAGCTGAACTGGTTAAAATTATAACAAGACTTTGCAATTAATAGGTGGATACAGAGATAACCAAACAATTAATCTTGTTTACAGTGGCACGCTTTGGAGCTTTAACCATAAAAGCAGTCAGTACTGAGTCTGGTTGTTTCCAGAGTATAGAGTTGTCAGACAGATACCTTGACAGAGAGATATAAAGGAGGAGAGGAAATGTGCAGGACTTATAAAAGGGTCTCATTTTCATTTTGTTTGCATTTTCATTGTTGTTTGCATTGGACCTCCATTTCTGATGTGTGGATTAGCAAAGTCACAATAGATAGAGCTTTGCAACTGCTCCTGACTTGGCTGCCAATTAAGAGGTTTAGGAATTGGAGAACTCTGTAACCTAAAGCATGGGTGCTCCAGAACACCCACTGTTGTTGGGTCAGCAGTAATAGAGTCCTGTATTTGAACACCTGAAAGAGAAGTATGGATGATGTGATCAGATCCAGTCCAAATCATCTAGCAAACCGTCCACCCTCAGGTAAACAAATTAAAGCCAATAAATGAAAGCCATCTCTCTACTGTGAAGGCACGTGTTGCCAATGGCCTATGAAATAAGTTAGTTCTGCTGGTTTTGATTTATACAGAGAGATATAAATGTGACACGTAATTAGGTCATAAATCTGACTTCATTAATGTAGAACTGGCTTAATTAACTCTACACACCTTATTGTGAGGCTGCAATGCTCACCTAGACAATAAAGGGCTGGGCAGTTTCTATCTGTGAATGCTATTTATCCTGAGCCATTTGTTTCCTAAAGGTTTGCTTCCTGGCAAAAATGATAGTTTGCCATCTGTGTTCTCCTCCAAGTACCTCTAACTTGGATGCCCAGCAAAGGTCTTGATCACTGAGATTTCCTTGCAGGAAAAGCATATGTTTAGTTGGTTGTGAAGGATTGGTCCTGGCCGAAAGGTGGATAGTTCCTTTTTAGTTAATTTACTTATGTGAAGTCTCTGTTATGCTATGTGAGGATTATAATTTCTTCTCCCTTTTTACTAAAAGAAGCTCCTTTTGGAGAGGACCTTTTGTGGAGGATATGGGGAATAGAAGCTGGAGTATCTGGTTCTTGTTGCGCAGTTAATTAAAGTCACCAGAGTAAGCAGTCAGCTTCTGCTTTTTACAACTATATATTACTGTCCTGGTTTCAGTCAGGATAGAGTTAACTTCATTTGTAGCAGCTGATGGGATGCTGTGTTTGGGAGTTAAAATGAAAGCAGTGCTGATAACACCCTGATGTTCTTAGTTGCAGTCAGACAGTCAAGGACTTTCTTAGCTTCTTCTATTTCTCTGTTCTTGAGAAAGGAGGGGCGAAGCCAGGACAGGTGACCCAGATGGGCCAAAGAGAGTATTCCATGCCAATTACGTCCTGCCTAGATATAACGGGGGGCTGTTGGGAAGAAGAAGAGGGGCGGTCTCGGGACGCGTGCTTCTTGGGGGGACGGTCGGTTTCCTGGTTTTGGAGTTATTTGCCCCTTCCTTTTCCCTTCCCTTGTTTCCCCCTTTTTTCCCTTTTCCCCTGCTCTTTTACTTTAAGGAGCAGGCAGCTGCGTGGATCTCAGCCCACAGCCGGGGTGAAACCACGACAATTACAACTATATATATACGACTATATATTATCCTACAATCCTACCAGTGAGCCTTTGGGCTAGTGACCGTCTCTGTAGATGGAAAACTCCCAAAGCTATTTTTCTCCTGCATCCTCTCTCATCAGGTGGCAAGGAGTGCATAGATCTACCTGCAGACCAGACGGGCAGAGTCACCACCAGTAGTCTGGGAGTGCTGAAGCCTATTAGCCAAATAATGTTGATACTAGATAATCTGGATGAATAGGTCTGTCTGCAGGCAGAGGGCCAAAAATTCCCTTGGCTTTCAGAGGCTGCATGTGAAGCAATATTTTTCAAGGAAACCATTTGACAGTCATACCTAAGTAACCTAGGGACACTTTGGCCCTGGATTTTTCAGCTCTCTGTACTGTGTAAGAGAGAGCAAGTGGGGGGAGCTGCTGGTGAGAAAAGGGCTGAGAAGATGATGGGCACGGGCAGTGCGGGTGGGCAGAAGCAAGAGGTGCTGTGGACAGAGGTTAATCCTGTTTGCACAGCCCCCAGGCACGTTGGTTTCCTAGTCCCTCCCCTGCTTTATTTCTCTTTTAAAGCATGGAATTTTCAGCTATAATCCTTCCTAAACCGCAGCATTTTTCAGGCGCTCTGTGTAAGTGAAACCATAATCTCTGGTAAAACAGACCGCTTAAGCTGCTGTAGCATTAGGCCAATCTGATCCAGCCCCTGGATTTCCGCTCTGCCCAACCACCACAGAGGGGATTTCAGCCTGAAAGACTGGCTAAAGCCCTTGCAATGGGAACAACAGTGCTAGGCCTTGCCTTGCAAAGCTGAGAAGGGTTAAGGGACCAGGAGCTATTTGTCCCTGTGTTGTGAGGCTGTTAAAACCCCTGTCAGAGTCGAAGCAGAGATGAGCCCAGCCCTCTCTTGAACACATCAAGGCTTATGAAGAAAAATTCTTCACACCTTCCAGAGGCAGCACCATTTACTCAGTGCAGGGGGATAAAGAAGTCAACTAACATGGCAAAGTGACTGGGACACAATAATGCTAAGCACTGTTCTCTGAGTAGTGGAGGGGAGGCAAGGATAAGGTCAGGCAGCAAATGATTGCACAACCAAAACTCAGGCTTTTCTGTGTCTATTTATCTATCTGCCTGTCTTTCCCTTGACGCTTTGTAACCATACAGGCATAACTTACACTTCATGTATCTTTACTAGTGGATGGCATTTACCAATCTTCACTCCTTTGTTGTCCAACTCTCCCCTGACTAAAAGCACCTGAATTCTGTCTCCGATAAAACTCCTGCCACTGCTGTACTGGAATAACTGCCCCAGCGGTGAATTATAGCTCCAAAGTGTGTCAGTGTAGACGAGATTAATTGATCGATCTATCTATCCACCTGTGAATGGCATGGTCCTGCTTTTCATTTTAACCACCTCAAACTTCAGCTACACCTTTTTTATTTTCACTTCTGATCTTCTTCAGTCTCTAATTTTTTTGTATTTGTGATGAAGAACTTGCTCCTTCCTATCCTAAGTCCTGCTAGTGCCAGCAAGCTGTGGAGCAGTCCCAAACCGGCTTGTCTACATCTTTGTGTATGTCCCTCAGTAATCTGCATCAGGGAATGTCAAGATATCTGTCAGTGTCTTATTCCTAAGGCTGGAATATGACCTGTAATCAAATGAGGGCTGGAATGAGTTTTCTAACCCCCAAAGCAGTAGAAATCTATTTCTGTCCCAAGCTCCTTTGTTCTAAATGATAAGCAATATCTTTGGCTTATAAGCAACAAAAAAATACCATCCCATTGTCATGGTGGGGGAAATTTGAAAGGGTCAGCAGGTGGGGATATAGCTGGAAATATAGCAGAGGACTCTACATATTTTCTACATCTCATGCTCCTTGCTTTCTGACCGTACTCACTGAGTTACGGCTGTTTTTCTTCCTTCCTAACCCTCTCTGTTATCCTGGCGGAGAGCTAGAACTGGTGATATTTGGCCTAAATTCCCCCTGTGAGTGAGGGGATTTTGGCCAGACAGGGTGAGAGAAAGATTCACAGCTTTGGGTTCCTACAGAGACTCATCTCAGCATTTATTGTACTCTCTACTGCTGAAGGAAAGGGAAGCAGGGGGGTTTGCAAGACTAGATAAGCTGCTTGTTTTTCATTGCTGGCTTTCTGGAGGATAAGCTACCTGCATCCAGTGCTCCTTTTCAGTAAACAAAGAATATCAAGATGGCACATCCCTGCATAAGGGATGGTTTGTACACACCCACATAACAACACTGCTCACCATCCTTACAATGCTTTGTGTCCTTGATTTTATCCTGGGGTGTCTACTGAATACTTATATGACCCTGGTGCCTTACTCTTTAGAACACAAATCCTCACAGCGTATCTTAGGGATCACTGTTTTGTCTGTGAGGAACTGAGCCCAGAGAAGACATACCCAAGTTTGTGTAAGAACCCAGTGCCAAAGCTGAACTCAGTTGTTTTGAATCCTGGTTCGAATCCTATGCTTGTAACTATCATGGAAACATCTTGTTTTGTATTTGTGTTCTCTATTCTTAATAAAAGTTTCATTGTGGCAAACAGAATGGGACGGAGTCCTCAACGTTCATAAACAGCGAATTTACACTGCATCCAATAGACTCACATCACTTCATCCCATGTGAGAATCTTGCCTCAGATTTTCAAAGTCATGCAAGAGACCAAACTGGATTGACACTTTGGTTTTGACACACTGGATCTTTCACTTTGCTTTCCACCATGTCAGAAGAACCACTTTTTCTTTCATTTCTTAGTTTTCTAGATTTTCTTTTGCAAGACTATTGTGCAAGTTCTCTGAAGATAAAGATTATACTATTTTTTTCCTTTCTCGCTGATTGTAACAGGCCATTGGTAGAACAACTGCAAAGTGTGCAAAGACTAATCTGTTTCTTGTACCTTTCTTGTATTCTCTTTGTATTCTTGCTGACTGGAGAATGAGCCTTGTGTTCAGGTTTATTTTCTGTTTCTGCACAGATCCATCTATGCTCTTAGTCCAATATGTTACTTGTGGGTTGTTGAAATATGTGTCAAGAAACAGTCTTGGATTGCTTGCCCCTGGGAGTCAAAACTGTTGTGACATAACTGATGCCAAGTTTTGAAATCTATTTGCACCATTTTTATAAAACTGAATTTTATAAATCTAGATTTTGCATCTGATCTATTTGACCACTGCTGTCCAGGTAAACTGACCTGCTAACTATGTGTGTTACTTTGGAGAGTAAATGCTTTAGAGTCTTCGTACAGAGTAAAACATGGAACTTCAGTAGACCTGTGATTTGGACTTACTCTTTGAAGCTGAGTACTGTTAGTGCTAATCACTTGTGAACTCTACTAAAGTCAACTTCATATGGCTCTAAGTAATGGTGCAGATGGCCCTGATGAAGGAAGATGTGCTTTGAAGTCATGGGGTGTGGGGGGAAAGTTGTGGAACTTTTGCACTTGGCAAACAGAACTTAGTAGGGTTCATGTTGTTGTCCCCTTTTTTCAGTCCCTGCCTGTTAAGTTGGGCAATTGCTTCCTTAAAGTGAGGCATATATGCTTATTCCTTGGTGGGTTGGGACTTGAATGTTATCTCTTAAACAAGATGCTTTTGAAATATATGCTAGAAAAAGTAATTAGAAGACATTATTTTTTCACACAGTCCTCATATATGTTTCATCACAATGATATTACTGGTCATAAGATAGGATAGATGTTTCAGGTAGCCCACAGCAATCCTAAACCTACAAAGAAGGACCATGAACTCCCTGTTTTTCTAAAAGAGTGCAGTGGGCAACTTCAATTGTACAAGCAGCTGGCCTGGTTAAATCCAGTAGCTGAAAAAGATCAAAAGTTATTAACACCTGCTGACAGGTGTTGCCTAACTCAGAATATAAGACACAGTCTTTTCTGTCAGTGGGCAAGTATCTACATCACAAAAAATTTCATCACAGCCACACTTACTGGATCCTTCATTTTGATCAGAAGGCAAAAACTGAATTGTTGGGAAAACAATATAATTATTTGCTCTGAAAAAGTTCCTTGTCTAGCAACATGGAGTGTGGCAATGCTGTCTCCTTGTTGATGGAAATCAGACTGGGGATGCCAATTCACTGCTATTGTCATTACATGGCATTTTTGTCATTCACTGCTATTGTTCACTTAAACACTAATTTAAAGAAGATGACGACCTTGTTTCTTTCAGGCCTGTCCATTTCTGGGTTCCTCACATCACTATGTCTTGCAAGCCCACAAGGTGCAGCCATCAGCATCATGAAGTTATTGTCAGTGAAACTTCCATTGCATGCATGGTAGTAGTTGATATGATTCCTTTCCCACCCCGCTATTCCTGACTGTTCCAGGGATCATTCATCTGACCATCTATCACCCTCAGCCATTTGGTACTGGAGAAGAGTAGTAACACCTTTTGCCTTTCCAATTTCCTGACTAGATAAGAAGATACTATCTCTTTTTAGGGATAGGAAACAAATGACAAAATTTGGAGGTCCTGTGGATTTCTACTTTTGCCAATTCTTCACCTTAAAGAGAGGAGCAGCTTGCTCACAGAAAACACCTCCTTTGTTTTGATAAGGCAGGGTAGTTACAATGTTGTAGGAGCCACGTGAATGATTATTGTATTCCATTTTCAGGGCATGGGGGCATCCAGACATGCACCCATCAGGCTGCCTGACCACTAGCTGCCACAGCTGTGATGTTGTGCCGCAGTGTGGGTCTGCATCGGTAGGATTTGCTGTCACCAACACCAGTTTGGGGCCTCTAGCAGTTTTTCTTAAGTCAGCTCAGTCAAGCCCTGACCAGGGCCGGTGCTCACTGGTGTGAAAGGCTAAGGCAGACCGGACTGGAAATTTTCACCAGTACAAGCAAGGAAAAGGGGAAGGAGATGCTCCATCTCTCAGTGTAATGATATAAGTACAACTGAATGTAGAGGTCAGTTTTCATCATGAGGTAAAACAGCAAGCTTGACCAACTTGTTTTACATTTGCACTATGAGGCTGTTTTCTGAAAGGGCGACTTTTTAGCAGTGGTAACAAATATTTTGACAAATACAAAATTTACATTAAATGTGGCTATTTCAATTTTTGCTAACTAGATGAACTGCATCTGTGCACATTTATTTAAGCAATTATGTTGTTTAATGTAATTTGTCTTTACATATTATTGTATGAGGAAATAGAGAACGATGAGTCCATATTATTATTTTATTAGATTATTAACTTTTTACTTGTGATCTGTGTCAAGTCATATTTGGATGAAAATTAGAATTAAATTAAAAACAGTATTTGTAATTATTCATGCTAATTAAATAAAATGACCACAAGTTCCCATACTTCCTAAATATACTAGAACAGACAAAGCAAGCTTTTCTAAGCAGGTTTTGCATTAAAAATGACTTCTAAATGAAGGAAAGGATATATAAAAGAAGGAAATTGAAGTGATTTCAGAACCCAATTTTAGAACTAATAGATCTCATCCTTTCACACCAACCTTAATTCACTCACTGACAGAGGAAAACAAATGTTCCTGCTTTTTCAAATCCTAGTTTGTTTCTTAGTTTTGAATGACCTGGTTATTGAACTGAACAAAATTTTCTTCAGTTCACTCACTAAGCTGAAATGAAGGAAATAATCTTTTTGCCTTGCAGGAGGCTGAAGTTCTCTAAAGACTGTTTATCATTTCAGAAAAACTTTGGATCCAGGTGTCTAGCCAGTGATTTCTCCATGCTTAGCATCATAACTTTCTTGAAAACTTTCATAGAAATTAGATGCTGTTTAAGTACTGTTTTTTAGGTCTTTCAGAAATAGCAAGTAGCCTTTATGTCAGTAAATCTTTTTTATATTTTCATACATACATGTATGAATTAAAAAATTAAAGTGGAAAATACCCCTCTGCCACAGAGGGGAGGTCTGGAGGAAATTGACATTGAAGGGGTCTGTGCTATTTTGGTGCCTTTGTCTGGCACATCATGAGTTGTCAGGGTTTCTCACCCTGGATGACACTTGCTGCTATAGTGAAAAGATTTTTTGCCCAGAGAGAAGGAAGCATTTTTTACACAGGACATGGTAGCTGTTTTGGTGGGTGGTAATGATTTTGAAAGTTACCTATTCCTGTTACCAGATGCTAACCATAGCACAGAAGGACGCAGAGACCTCCTCACAGGAAGACAAGGGGACACATTCTCCCATTCCAGTTAATGGTACAAGTTCCTGAAGTGCTTTTTTGTTTTGTCCCATTTTTGAGGGCTTTTCTTTGTCAATCTCACCGATTGTAGCAGGCTGGGAAACAAGGTCTATTTAGTTAAAACTGTCCAGGATTCAATCAAGGGAAGTTTTTCTTTACCTTTGCTATAATTTTACAACCCATCTAGTGGGTAAATCCTTCCCTTTAGCAGTCTGCTAATACGAAAGTTTCAAGCCATATGTGAAAAGTCCATTGTATTTCATTTCCCATAGTGCAGCCTCTCTGTCAGGAAACTTCTGGGTTAGATAATTGAGTTTGAAAGGACTCTGCTCTGAAAGACACCTCACTATTTTCAGGTATGCCTATTCCAAAAGATGTGACTTTTGATGGTGCTCGAAGAAGGAATTTAACCTTTGTTCTCAAAGGATATGAGGCTTCTTCAACCAACCTCATTCTTTTAAACTGCTTCTGTTGCTAGTAACAAAGTCTTAAGGTTCTCCTTGGCTTACCTCTCAGGAGTTAGCTACTGAGCACCTTCCAACCTCAAAGATCTATGGAAACTACTGAATAAAAGACAGCTATTGAGGTTTTCTGTGCTTACTTCATCCTGTACAAATTTATATTCATCTGCCTGGGCTGTTTGCCTTCAATAGAAATAATTGAAGCAGAACATCTCTGAACAACAGCCTCTTGTCTTGGTGTTCAACTGCATGTACTTTGCCTTATCTTGTTATGTTCAAGCTTGGATCTTTGCTTATAGAAAATCTGATTGTTTTCCAAAGATGCAGTCCAAGAAACTGTCAGGCATGTATGCCAATTGAGCTATGATGGCCACACAACATCAGGACAAGATGTAGCTGGCCCACAGGCCTATGTGTGAAGAAAGGTTTGAGGTGGTGTTCTCAAGCAGCTCTTAGGCACTTTCTTTTACTCTTCACAAGGAAGTTGAACGTTTCTACTTTATTCTATATGAAGGACAGCAGGAGCATGTTTCCTAGCTTAGTGCCCAGCTAGCCCCTAAGTGTCAGCTCTTTAATGGAAATACAAATAGATACATGGAGAAAAATAAGAGTGACTCATCTGCTCCACAGTAAACAAATCATAGAATCATAGGAGGTGCAAGTAATAATATGTGTTAGAATAATTGTCTGAAAGGTGGCATTTGATATTGGCTGTACTGGGCAAGGCTGTGCTGTATGTAACTGTGGTGCTAAGCTGTGTGAATATATCCTCAGGACTTTGGGGAAGGCCTCCCTGCATCTCGGGGTGGGGGCTGCCTGATTTGCAGCCTTTCTAGCTCTTCAGTTCTATGAAGCTCACAGACAGAAGGACTTCAGCAACATCTGCACGTAGCTATCTCACTACAATCCAAGGTTTTAGTTACATATTGTTGAGGTTTTGGTTGCTTTTGGAGGAGCGTGTTCTCAGTACGGTGTGAACTGAGAGAACTTGCTGAGGAAAGCTAGTCATGAGACAGAGAAATAAGCAGGACTTTCTCTGAAGCCTTCAGAAAGGGCAAGAATCCAGTGCCAGACAGCTTTGGTTTGGAAGGAGCCTAGTGATACTTTTTTCTGTCTGTAAAGAATGAGCTAGAGAGGCTTTCTTGTAGACTGAAACTAAATCTTACATCCTGTAATTACTTCACACAACTTGTTCCCTGCATGGGTGGATTTGTTTCAGGTATCACCCGGGTTCACGGTCTGCCCCTGGGACAAGAGCAAAGAGGCATTCAAAAGATTACTATAGGACCAAAACAGGCATCTAGCTGTTACTCCAACTCCCATCTTAGGAGAAGGATCGGGGTGATACCAAAGAAATCTGCATGCTCTCAGCCTCTTTCTTAATTTCCTGTCCAGGGTAGATGAGGAGGCTGCACTGAGTTCCTCACCCTTCTGGTCCTTCCTGAAAGCATTGCCCAGCCCCATAGCAAACATATCATGCATCATTCATCTTTAATAGATTATGCAAATTGAGGACATCAGATCAATGAAGATCAATAACTGCAACGATTTAATTGCCAGCAAAAACATTTTAAGAATGAGCATTATCTGAAGTCCTTTCTTGGGTAATGGCACCATTAATCCAAACATTGGATCCTGGCCTAAGTGTAGAGGAAAAATTCTCTGCCCATCTTCCCCTGCTGCCTTTCAGGGTGTTGAGGGTTGTTTTTTCTCTTTTCATTTCCAGTTTCTGAATTTCCCCATCATTACCACCAGTGAACAGCTCCCAACACTAATAGTTCTGCTTTTGTTACTCTGCACTGATGGAAATGTCGCATACAGATTGAGATGTTAGTGCTAAGTTGCCACCTGGGAATGTCAAGCTGGGTCTGAAATGAACTTTTCTCACTCTTGGATCCAGATGGATCAGATGGGGATGTTCTTGAGCTGAGCAGGGAACAGAGTGGGGATGGCACAGGGGAGGGAGGGATGGGAGGACTGTGAAGATTTTCTGCTTCAGCCCACAGCCTCTTCTGTGAGGCCAAACCTATCTCCTGCTGTCCCCTTGTGAAAGTCCTGTCCAAAGCTTGTGCACTGTCTCCAGCTGTCACAAATTCTGCCCTCATATTAGGCAGGAATGCACCATCTCCACTTAGGCGGAAGGACTCCAAAGAATTATTTTAATGGCCCCTTTGAATGATAAGCTCTGGGTTTAGGTGCCTCACCTTTACATCCAGCTATGGGGATCTGTCTTCCCTGAAGGAAGGATGGTACTGCTCTCCTACTGGCTTTGCCCCCCAAAGACAGGAAAGTATTTCCTGCAAGAGATGTAGATCTGCTAAATGTTAGATGGACACCAGCTGAGTCTTGTCTTGCATATGCAAATACAAAGAAAGGTGGAAAAAATTGCCACAGCAGAGCCATTTTTTTTTCTGGTTGGCTAAGAAACTGTATACCTACAAGAATTCTGGTAGCAGTAAAAGCCATGAAATAAGTCTGAGGATGTCATGCTTTCTAGACACTCCATAAATACTCAGTTTGCATCCCCATGGTTCTCCATGACAGTTTGAAGATCTCCCACTCAACCTTCCCAGTGTTTGGGGTAACTTCATAATCCTACCAGGTGCCAAAGTTCCTGGTAGCCAAAAGTTGCATGTAACAATATGCCTTTGCTCAGTGTTCGCTAAACAAGCAATGTCTGCTTGCCTCAGCGATAAGCTGCTTTGACCTCAGGGTCTGTTAGCTGGGGCTTCTGCAAGAAAAATTTAAGATACAAACTCCAGTCCTCTTGATTCTATGCCATTAGATGACAGTTTTTTGGCCAAGAGGCAACAGCTTTTTCCCTTGCTAATGAGACTTACACCTCTTTGTCAAGAATTATTTCTCAATTTACACCAGCAGGCTTCTAGGGGGGCCACAGCAGTTTTAGGGAAAGGGGAAGGTACCAAACAGGGGCAAGTCACTTGGGTCACTGCTTTAGCTACCCAGGAGCAGATATGGAAATTTATAGTAGCTGTGTGAGCAGGGACTAGTGGCAACTAAAGCCTGAGAACCTGTGGCACCAGAATATCATGTCCTTATGGCTTATGGCCATCGGTCTTATACTAGCATCAGGATGATGTGCCCTGAGGCTCCAGGACAACCCTGTGCTGCTCAGGTCCTGATGTGTCAACATCAAAGAAATTGTTTCTGTGGAGTAGCTGCTGCAGAAATTTCCTCCTGTGCATTCTGATTCCTCTACAGTCCTGTATGTGCTCTGATTTCCTACTCTCCCAGACCAACCCAAGTTCGATGTGCCCACATGTGAGGAAGGGGGAAGGCTACAAACAAATTTCTTTTGCCAGCTGCTATTAGATACTCATGGGCTTAAGGAGAGAGTTTAGGAGTCACAGTTCAGCAGACGTCAGTATTTAGTAACGCCTCTCTCAAATTCCAGGGCTGAATGAAACTTACTTATTGTTTTCCCTAAGAAAACCAAGTGCAGATCATGGGTAAGCCACGACCCTCTTGTTCTCAGACACAAAGGAAAAAAACCATGGTGTGCATTTGGACATATCTGTCCTCCACCACCACCACGAATCCCTAAGCCCCACCTGGGCACACAAATTCCCAATTCACACCTGGATTTGCCTGTCTTTGAGTCATACCTGGGCACCTCTAGGTGTACCCAAATCTGCCAATACTCTGAATTTCAAGCTTCTCTTGAGCCCTTACATCCTTCACAGTCTTTCTGTCACTTTCCACATTTGCCACAGAGGGATACCTTGCATTAGCAGAAAAAGCAGAAGCTAATGGTGATGAGGGAAATAAAAAAAGCTTGGTTCTGCTGTTTGGTCAGGCAGCTTACCGGTCACCACAGGGTACGTCTGGGGTCCTGACACATTTGTCCCCAGGTCTGGGTTAGCAGAGGTGGATAGACTTGATTTGACTTCATCGAGACCAGGGGTCAGAGCTGGGAGGGAGTACTCATTACCCTGGGGAAGAGAGGAGAAAGACAGCTCGCTATTGATGTGCCGGGAGAAAGGGAAGGGTGTACAGATGGGGGGAGGAAGAGGAGAGATGCAAACCCCAGCACAGATGGAAGAGGAGGAGGAGGAGGAAACAGAGAAGATGAAGTGACAGGGGAGTTGGGGTGGGGGGAGGGTGCTCCCTAGGATGAGCTGTCCCACCCGCCTGTGGGCTGCTGTGAAGGGGAAGAGGGGTGAGGGGTCTGGCCCGTAACCCCTGGCATGGCTGAGCTTTTATTCACTGTTGTGGGGATGGGGATGGCTGTCTTGCATGTGCTGGGGATGCCCAGGGGAGAAGAAAGGGGAAATCCACATCCCCTCCTCTCGCTGAGCGGAGGCAGGAGGTGTTTGCCCTGGTGACAAGGACAGCTGGGACAGAGGACTGCAATGACATGACTGGGACAGGTGGGCTGTAGGAAGCAGCCAGTGTTGGCCCAGTATAGCCAGGCTCTCTGCTGACTCGTCTGCCTCTCCTCCGCTGTTACCTCTGTCCTAGCTCTTTAAAAACAAACAAAGAAGCCTCATCCCCTGCCTCTGTCACTGTGCATTGGGGTATGAAATTGGGGAGGGGGAGCCACATGGCTAACAGAAGGGTGGGAGGGGGAGAGCCATTGAATCTGAAAGGGTGTCCTGTCCGAAAGGCTCTGGTAATTGCCTTTTTATTGTGGCAGCCTCTGGACCAGACGCGGGAGCTGGAGAAACCAGGAAGGCTACAAAACAGCAGGAAAAGTTGCTCTGATTAATATTACGTTAAATTAAAACTGATTTTCTGCTCTTTCTGCTCCGTTTTTTTCCATACGCTTCCCCATTCCCCCCGCCCATCTCCCCCTCCTCCAGTGGGCTCCCCGCACGCTGCCCCCTCCCTGCCCCTGTCCCTGCTTGGCTAGGACTGCCTAGTCATTTCCAATTCCTTCTCGTATTGATCTTCCTGTAGAAATCAGTTTTGTAATTAGCTGCAAATTAGGCCTTCTACTGGGGGTGAGCCTGCCCCCTGATTTATCACCAGAGTAATTCGCTGTGATCGGAGAGAAATTAAAATGAACTCAATTAGGCTTCGGATTTGCTTTATGGGCCCTGCTCAGAGTTTCAGGGGGAAAAATGACTGTGCTGGTGCTTAATAGTCTAATGAAAGTAAATAAAGGTTATTCATTGTAATAAACCTAGGGACTCTGGGATGAAGGGAGTCCACAGCCAGCCTCTCCTTCTCTTCCTTTGTTGGTTTATGGCTTGGGGCGGTTTAAAAAGACTTTTGATTTTAATTTTATTAAGACAAACAGCTTTGGGGATAAAAGGCATGGGAAATGGGGGAGTAAGGGGAAGGGGGGCAGAGCTGCAGAAGTGTGGAAAACTATGTTGGAGAATGGGAGTCAAGTGTCTCAGCTTTGGGCCATGAAGGAAAATGCTCTGTTAAAGCCCGAACCTGTGGCTCACCGGTCACCAGCATGATCTGAGAGTGCAGGAGTTTCCGTGCCGTGCTGTGTGCTGGTGGACATATGTGACAGTTTGTGTGCTCATGGCAAGAACAGGACCACATACCTGTGGGTGTGTGTGCAGAGGGAGAGCAGGCATGGGCATTCAGGGAGAGCACCGTGTCTGTGTATACACAGGAAGTTCACAAGAGGAGGTAGAGCTTGTGTATGCATGTGCATCAGCACAGTGATCTATTTACAGCTAGGAAGTGCAGTAAAATATAAGTGTAACACATGTGCAATAACAGGTCAGTGTGAGAACAACGGGTGAAGGGTGGGGGAAAGTGATTTCTGTGAGGGATTCTCCCTGCCATCAACCTACAGATGCCTGTGGATCCCCGTTACCAGGCTGGGCCCTCACCTGCTCGGATTTGATGTGCTCTGATGTTTGAAAGACGTCAGGGTAAGAAGGACGCTCAAAAACTCGATCTAAAGCTTCCAGCTGCTGCTGGGTGAAAGTGTCGCCACGAAGGTGCTTCCGCAAACTGTCCACGCTGCTCTGGGAATCTCCGTTGGGAACTGAGCCCTCGGATACATCTGCAGGGCACAGACAGAGAAAACAGGGAATTAGCACCACCCTGGCTCGGATCAGCAAGGGATGCGGGACAGGGACAGAGTGGGAAAGAGCAGGGCTCTCTGCCTCCATCCAGGGAGCTGTGCTGTCCTGTGGGAAGGGGAGGCTGGGGGACCTGAGGGAAGCCCACTCCTCTCTGCTGGAGCAGCCAGGCTGCTCCCATGGGCTCCATGGGACTCTCCTGTCCAGGGTGAGAAAGGCTGTGTGGAGAATGGTGCTCGGCTCAGAGATGAGTTTCGGTTCCGCTGATTTTCAGTGTTAAAAATTGCCAAATCTCCATTGCTGAGCATAAAATGGGAGCAAAGCACAGCAATTAGCATCGCTAGAAGGCTACTGGAGAGGCAGCTCAGAGAGAAACCAGAGAGCTGAGATTGGACCTGTACTGGAGAGGGCTGAGGAAGCCTGAAATGGAGAAAGGGCTCTCTTACAGTTTGGAAGGTAGTCAGTCTCTGTTACAGCTCCTAGGTCCCAATAGAAGTTGTAGTTCTGTTACAATTTCTTTCTCACCCGATCTTATCCTGTCATACCCTAGATGAGTCTTTCATCCCCTTGAGATAACAGGAATGATCCTGTTTCTGACTCCATGTTTCACCAGATGCATCTCTCCCTGTGAAGTGTCTGTCCCATCCAACATACACTGGTTTCTGTTATGACCTCTGTCCCATTCTCCTACATACAGCTCATGAGTTATCACAATTGCTATCTGTGTTATAAAGCTTCCTCCAAAATGAGATAAGTCTGTTCCCCTTCCTATCCAAAATGAATTACTTTATTACAAAGATTAGTCCTACTCAGTGGGAATTGGCCGTCCTGGTATTCCATGGTTCTTATTAGGGAAAAAACCCTCTTTCTGGTAGAAGCATCATCTGAAGAGCATCTCTGTCTCTGTAACGGCCCTCTGACACAGTCCAGTCCCACTACAGTGCCTAATGCCATGTTTCAAGTGTCCCTATCTGTTGTGTGATCCCGTCTCTTACAGCCCACTCATCGCCTCCAAGGTGAGTCCATTATAAACGCCCTGCCCCATCCAAAGTGAATCTTTCCCTGTGAAAAACCATCTTATCACCCACCTGTTGGGGTTGTTTTTTTCCCCTATTATCCCCCAACTCAGATGAGGTGCATTTATCTCAGTTATCACCCCTTTTTATCTGAAGTGAGTCTCCTGCTATTAGCATCTGTCACATCCAAGGTGAGTCTGTCTGTTATAACCTCCTGTCCCAGCTGAAGTGAATCTTCCTTTGTCATAATCCCTCATCTCATCTGAGGCAAGTCTGCTCATTATAATCTTCTCCAACTGTGCTGAGTATCTTTCTGCTGTCACCTCTCAGCCTAACTTTGGTGAGACTGGTTATAATCCCCTGTCTCATCCATGCTGATATACCTCCTTTACCCTCCATGCTGAATCTCTGCCTACTGTGCTTCATCAGACACAAGTCTGATTCTCTTATCACCCTGCCTAACCTAAAATCAGGTTTTTTCTCTTATGCTGCAATTACTTTCCCGCTCTTTCACTATTGTTTCTCATACTTCAGCCTTTCTTAGTGGCTTCCAGGCTGTGAATCTCAGAAACTCTCTGCCTGTCAAGAAAGTGGGGGGATCTGTATAGACATTTTCCCTCCTCCATGAGATCGAGAGTGTGTTCATGGGCAGATGATGCTCCTGGGAGCCTGGAGTGGCGTTCACTGTGCAACAGCCAGAACCATGCCACTCTGCCGCTTCATCTTTTAGCTCATGGATGGTGCCAAGATGGGTATTTTCCTGGCGGAGTTAATGCCCAGCTGGTGGCCTAGAGTTATAACTGAGCTTGCTGCCTTCTGGCCATGAGATATATCCGTTTATAGGTGATTATATGATATGATATAATCAATAGTACATTATATACAGTAACGTAGTACAGTACCACTCACAAGACCATAGAAAATATTACATATTGATTTGTCCCAGCCAGCAGCCTTCCCTCAAGCAGCCCCTTTTCTCTTTCTTTTCTACCCGTTGCCAGAGCAGGGCTGTTCACTGGCACTGATCCCTGGCATTTTCTCCTCTCCTTAGGCTTTTTTGCATAAGGGAAAATGCTCAAGTTCCTGAAAGCTGGAGCTCGGGACAGATTTGACTAAGAGAAAACAAAGCAAAGACAAGGCTTGACAGTCTGCACAACATTGTGTGTGTTGTTGCAGTCTTCATGTTTTAGATGGACTGGACTATTACTGCAGGGAGTGGCTTTCAGGGGTACTAGGGTAGCTCGAGTCTCATGCTCACAATTCCAGTAGGCACTTTTCTCTGGTCCCCCCTGCAGAAAGCTGTCACAGAACTCCTGGGTCCAAACTCAGAAAATAAAAAAGTATGTTTCTCCATCAGTGCTTGTTTCAACCTCTCTGCAGCATGCGAAGCTGTTTTGCCTTTGAGTATTTTCCTATGTGGGTCAGTCAATGTGCACAACTGTGCACACCATGATGCTAATACATATGGGTATTTTTGCAGTAGATCATTATTCTGGCATTCTTTCGATTCTGCATCACTGTACATGGATCAGCAGCTGCTTGTCTGTGGCGGGTGGTTTAGGCTAAATCTGATTTTCAAGGATGGCAGCCCTACACTGTGTGTGGCATGTGGTATGAGTGGACGGGTGTTCATGTAGATGGTAAAACTTCCACTGATTGTCATTAAACTGTCATTAAACTCTTTGTGAGTTGCCCTGGGTGGCTACACAGATTAATTCACACAGACGCATGTATTTGCAATTCCCATCTGCCTGCAGAGCCCTGTGCATGTGTGTCTCCTGTGTGCACACAGGCCGTGCCTTTGTGTGAAGAAGCTGAAACCACAGCTTTCCCAAGTCGCTGTAGGAGTCTCTTTTCCTTCATTTATTCAGGGGCCCTTCAGATCTTGACAAATCTGTCACTCTAAATTTGCGAGAGATTATGGTGCTCTCTCCCTAGCACAGAGAGAGGTGATATATGATATCTGCTGCCCCTATTGATTGCCTGATCTGGTGGCAGAGGGCTGGCGAAATGAACTTGAAATGAACATCATGCCTCAACTCATTGTGCGTATAATACACTACTTAATCCCACATTTTTCAGCCGCTATGGAATTCAATTGATCAATCATGTCCCTCTGATAGTACTGTTTTAGGGGTTATTGCTGCTCTGCTCACTGACCTTTTTATTTATTTATTTATTTGTGTCAGCCTGTGTGTGTGTGCGCACACCTGTGCACACACAAAAGTGTGTATGTGTATTTGGGAAACTCAAGACCAGCTGATAAGAAAGGACCTGTGTAGTGACTGGGAAATGAAAGAAAAGAATGAAGGGAGGAGAAAGGGAAAGAATAGGGTTAGATACAAAATCAGAATAATCAAAGCAAGGAAAAGCTGTAAGAAAGATAATGCTTTGGTTTAGGTGGGAGTTCTGGATATGGGGTGGGGGGTGAGGCACTCTGCCACAACCTAGACTCTAAAATCTACAAAAGAAAAGACACTTTTGAGAGGGGCCTGTAGGCTACCTCAAAGTGGTCCTTGTCTGAACAGCTTACGGTAGTACTGGACTTAATAATGGAGGAGCACACGAATCCCAAATTTCAGAGCAATAATATGAGCTGTGCATATGGATTTTACAGAAAGTTTCACAGAGATCATCCTGAAAGACAGATTTATATGTCTTGTGTTGCTAACACTGAGACATTCACAGTCATGGATCATTATATTTTCTTCAAAATCAAGGGATTTTAAATCCCCTGTTTGTTTTCTGGTGTCAAAAGCTATAGAGGATGCAGTTCCATTTTTTCCCTGACACTGCAAGGGACAGACACTTATATTTGTTTTTAGATCAAAGTAACAGTTCTCATCTAAGTATATGACTCTGTGAGCTGAACTGTCAGGAGAAGCCTCAACTGTCCTAACACACAAAGTATGGGAGCTGACAACTGCGTGGATATGAGCAAAGGTAGAGTAAGGAGCAGAGAGGGCTTTAGGGGAAGGGATGGGGTCCACCAAAGGGCAGCAGTTGAAAGTGAAGGGAGGGCTCATGTGGAAAGTTTGGCTTGGGAAAGAACAGCAGATCCCATGAGGGATGGCATTGTGGTGGGCAGCAATCACCTCAACTGATGAAGAACAGTGCTAGGAGTAAAAGCTTAAGGAGTGGGCATTTCCCAAGAAAGCGGCTCTTGGAAGGGGTGCTGTGGTAGAGCCAGGCTGAAGCTGCAGGATGAGTCGGAATGCCACCTAGGTAACTGTGCTAGCTGTGACATTACGTACATCATCATCTTTCCCAGCTCCCTTTCTACTGGCAAGGGAAACTCTGGTCCTGTGACACAGGGACACCTCTCTTAAATCAGACGGATCTTAACAAACAGCTTGAGAGGTGAACCATGGCCTCGGTCACTGTGTCCCTCACAAGAGCACACAGTTGCTGTCAGCGTGATCGGGACTGGCCTTGCACATGTGACAGGAAACATCTCTCCTCCCGAGGGGCTGTGGAGGGAGCACACACTGCCAATGTTCAGCATAAACCTTCGACACAAGACAAAAATGCCCCACGGGTGTCGCAGAAGTATCCTGACAGGTAACAAGGAAATGCTGTGCCAGAGGACATGGGAACAACCTTAACTACATCTGACACGGGGAATATGCCCATTAAATAACTCCAAAACAAAGAGATATTCCCAGGTCTGGAAGCCACAAAGACACCTTCATGTACAAGTAACACAAAGCAATAATGCAGCTATTTCCCCAGCTACAGGTGACAGCACCCTTGCTCAGGGTGGGACAGGGCTATCTCAACAAATAATTCAGAAGTATTGCTGATGTAGGAAGACCTTTGTGGCACAGAAACATGTAGAAAGGTCATGAGATGCTGTGCAGCTGGCAAACAAACATGGAGATTTTTTTATTTTGGGGCAGGGGCTATTACCACCCCCATGACGTGTCTGCCTGCTGCCTTGTGGGGCCCTGATCTCAGCTGGGGCCTTGCAGCACTACCAATAAAAATCACAGTCATAATAAAAGTGAATGTGACTGGCATGAGAACTGCCAGCCAGGTGACACAGCAGAACCCATCTAATTGCCAAAGCCTCCAAGGGAAACGCATCTGTCTAACGCAGTGATGCTGAGACGGCTGCTGAAATGCCATCCCTCTGCACCAACCAGGCGACCCCATCTTCTCCTGCAGCCTGCCTTTGTCACAGTCCCTGCCAGGGTGCTTAGCCCAGAGCATCCTTGTCCCAGTGTCCAAGCTCACGCAGCTATGTGCACTGCCCTTTCCCAAGTCATCCTTTGTGTTAAGCCTGCTCATTCCCTTTATCCAATTTCTCTTCTCTTTTTTCCCCCTCTGATGTGTTCCCATGTCCCCACGCAGCCTGGGCCTGTCAGGCAGCTTTCCTGGATGTCCCGGGGGGCCTTTCCCCGCACTGCCAGTTGTTGCAGTTTCAAACTCAATTGTTCTCCTTGGTACTGAGGCAAATGGAGTCATTAATTACCTTCTATCGGCTGGGCCGAGTTCAGAACGCGATCGATAGCCAGTGCTTGTCATTCATGGCAGCCAGCCCTGTGCAGACCCTCGTGCTGCATTCAGTCGGGCTCCAGGAAGGATCCCGGCGCTACCAGACCCAGACTTCAAACCCCAGCATTGAGCTTCTGTTGGGAATAGCAGACCTCCTGCATCTGTGTCTGAGCTGACCCCAGCCAAGGGTGACATCAAGGACAAAGACCTCAGCTTAGGTAGCAGATCACACATTTTCACATGGCTAGAAGCATCTGGTACTCATGTCCTGGTCTGCACAAACTGATCCAGTCTGGCTGTCATGATGTTTCTAGAGACTCTGTTTGCATCCTCAGTCCAACTATTAAACTAACACTGTACTCAACACAGTAGGGACAAGGGCAAGGACAGGCAGCCCTAATCTGTTGATCTTTTTATCTGTGTAATTTCTTGCCCTACTCGGTAGGTTTGGAAAAGGAAGGCTGTAAAATTTGATTTATGTTTCCTTCCAGAAGACTTTTTGCAGCTTTTTGCACAGCGTGAAAGAACACATCGCCTCTAGATGGGTCAGTTCTCTATTTCAGTACACAGTAGTGCTACAGGAAATGCCAGGGCTTTGGCTGGGTGGGGAGAAAGATGAACCTCAAATTCAGGAGAAAAGAATCCCAAGTGAGTGCAGGATAGAGATGAAGGTAACAGAGAGGGCTGGCAAAGGCTAGCAGCCCATGGAGAAGGATATTGGGGTTCTATGCTGTGATAGTGAAGGGAGATATGAATGGTATGAGTTTGGGTTATGTGCAGTATCCTGCAGAGACAGGGATAGTGGGAAATGAGTGCTGGAGGAATATCACCTCAAGGAAGTGTGTCAGCCTTCGTGACCTCTGCAGTTGTTCAGATTCCTGTGTCCATTTGCCTCAAGGGAATCCATAACCCTGAATCTGAGTATGCTAATTGATGGTACTGTGCTGGTCCATGTGCCTCTGTGACTTAAGTATGTCAGCAACACATAAGCTCTGTGTATCTGTTACTTAAATGCTCAGGCTCAGAGCAGAAAGGCTCAGAAACAAAGGGATTTCATGTTTTGAAATCAGACTATAGCTCAGATGAGGAATCGGTGAGCAAGGAAGGCTGCTGGTGCAGGGAGCCGAGCGTGCCTAACCGAGGGAGAGTGAGATGCATGATGGTGCCTGGCAGCTGGGGGCTGCAGTGCTTTTAGCACTGGAGTCGCGTATGAAAGAGTACCTCAGATGGAGCTGGGGCAGACAGTGCAGGTTTAATGTGGGGCTTACATGAACAAAATGGCAATGCTCAATGAGAATGTAAATGAAATGAATTGTGTGTGCAAATGTGTAATGAAGTGTGTACTCAGATCTGTCTTGGATTATCATGGGAGCATGCAAATGTGCATTTAAGGAAGCAAGCGTGTGTATGCGTATGAAAATCATATGTATTTACTACAGCATCTAAGTGTATGATTGCAAATGCAGCTCAGAGCATCTGGGAGACTTAAGTCTGTACAGACTTAAGTTTATGCATTAGAGAGTAATAATCAGCACATTGAGCATTACTGAGTGCACCAGTAAAGGCCTTTCCAGGGGTTAGGCTGCAAGCACCTGCCTCAGATGTGTGCACAACACATACTACAGTATGTGTGGGTGTGCAGATGAGGCATGCTAGCCTGGGCAGGCCAAGATAGTAGTTTCTCTGCAAGCAGTCACTGCAACATTCTGAACTTCGGGTATGTCAGAGGTGAGTGGACATATTCTGCTCTCAGTCAGGTTGTTGGAAGGCCTTAATAATTCCCTTACCTCAGAAGAGGCACTGAGGGTTTATACCATTGTAATGAGGGACAGATTGTGGGTCCAATATCTCTTACTAGCACTATTGGGCTCGACTGTTAGCCAGATAGAAATGCAGCTGCCTCCAGGATTCAGTACTCTCGCTTTGTTTATGTTGGCAGAGTATCAAGCGGCACTATCACACAGCAGGCCAGATCCTCCAGTTAGTGTAAATCTTTAAGTCTCTTGCATTCAGTGATTATACTGATTTATACATCCTGAAAGTTATCAGAAGGGTTATCCTGATTTATGCTGTTGTGGTGTCCACAACATCGCCTTTAGTGCAGAGCCCTCAGGGAGAGCTGCTGCCGCAGGAAAGCGGGGCTCTGGGAGCTGTGCTGTTCCCTCTGCCACGGCAGAAGATGTTCTTAGCATCATTGGCATGACTTAGCTCCCTTCTCTCATCTTCCCAAGCCAATTTTTGGGGAGCTACTTTTTGTCAGGATCCCCCTTGGTGAACACATGAAAAAGGGTGGCTTTTGCTAGCTCCAAAGGATAGAAGCAACGCAAAAAATTACATTGCATGCAGCCCTAACTATGCTTGTTTAGAGAAACTGCTTGCATTTATGAAGTCTTTGGTGCGGAAAGCAGGGTTGCAAATGACTGCATCAGAGCGACAGTAAAGGCCATTAATTTCCTGTTATGTTTTCCTGTGTTGGGGGCTTTATTAATTTAATTTTACACTGTCGAACAACAGCGAGCGCTGACACCACCACACTCAGAGGGGTTTTTTTTTTTAACTCAAGCAGTGCTTTGCCTGACATGCAAATCAACACTGCTATCAGGACTGCAAGAGACAAGGGAGGGAGCGTAGAGCTGGCCTGTCCCCACCCAGCCCCATATCCAGTTTCTGGGAGATCCCTGAGATTCCAGTGGAGCACACTGTCACCATGGGAGCTAGGGCTCAGCAGATCTGGATCAGGCCACGGACACCTCTATCGCACAGTCTAGAAAATATTAATAGCTCTTTAGGCCACTGGGTTCCTTTGGCTTGGTCCCGCACTGACATGCCTCTTTATATCTTTTTTTCTTCCATTTCCCTTGCTCTAGATTCAGCCTTCCTTTCATTCTGCCTTATTTTCCCCTCATACACCTTTTACCTTAATCTAGCAAGTCAAAGAAGGCTGTGCTTGCCCCTGAGCCAGATGCTAGTGAATGATGTTATTGGAAGCTCTTCTGAGTCAGCAGTAAACCAGTGCTCAAGCAGAGTGTTTTTAGAGCTGCCATTTTTGACGTGCCATAAAACAAAGGCTCCAATCACTCGGAGTCATTAAAATTCCCATGGCATTTTTTGCAAGAGTGCAGACATTAACCTGGCTGTCCTGAACAAAATCCAGCCTGAGTGATTACCCACAGCATATCTTAATTCTCCTGTGGTTTCGTTTGGACATGGCACAGCAAAATTTCACTGTTGATGCTCTGTGTTGTTCAGCATCTGCCATGGTCCACCTGAGAGTCAGGCACATTTCAGTAGTAAATGAGATCTTCAGAATGGGGAGGTTAATAAACAATGTATTATACAGCATGGGTAATTGCAAAATGCCATGCAATGAAAGAGCTACAGGCTTGTGATATGATGCGATCTGCTTGTGATATGATGTGATGTAACCAATCAAACTCTTCTTTTGAATGCTCATTCCTGTAATAACTGTAAATCATTAGTAATCTGGAATCATTCTGCATAAACTCATGTAAAGGCCCTTACTGATACATGAAGGATCCTGTACTGATATGACCTCTATAAACTGTATGTCAGAGATACATTCCAACCTTAAGAGGTGATCCCCACAGAAGAGAAGGGCCAGTCACGGATAGCAATCAGTCTCACAAACTAAAGAGGGCTGTGAGGAGGAGAGCTGTAAGTATCTTTGAGGATTAGCTACTGGGGTATTTTTTTTAATTCACTGGGATTTAGTAAAGTTGTCCCAAATTGTAGGATAGTTCTGATCTGCTTGCAAGGTCAACTCTTATTTTCAAGGCCTACCTCATCTCACACTAGATGCCAAAAGCCAAAGCCAAAAACCAACAGCTCCTTTGGGAAGCTAAGCATGGAAATATTCCTGTCCTTTATAACAGCTTTTTCTAAAGGATCTTAGAGAGGAAGGACTAGTAGGTACTCAAGACTTGATGGACAATACCTTTTTTTTATATATATACATATGTATATAAAAATATACAAAATACCTTTTTTATATATATACATATGTATATAAAAATATACAAAAATACACACACAATAACCACCTCATTAAGGTTTAATCAGATGCATACAAACCTGTTCTGATGCAGATCCCCTAGTCTAGAAGCAGAATAACACCTCTGAGCTCCCAAAAAATGCAGAGCCAGTGAGAGGAAGAAATCCTGACATACTCATGGGTAACAGTGATACCCATGACCTAGCTCCTGTTTTGGCACTGTGCTCCTGTGTGTTTTCCTGTAGTTCTTGACCTATGTAGGAAGAGGACTTTGTACCTTGACCTGATGGGGTGTAAGGAGTAGGATGTTTGGATGGATGAAGGAAAAGCCAAGGAGAAATGCAGACCTAGGCATTCTTTTTAGGCCCCTTAACAAAACTCTGATATTTTAAAGGGCCTTGAAATGGGCATGAATTGCATTTGACACCTAGTCAAAGTCTCCTTTATTTTATCTGATTGATGCATGGAAAAATCACCTACGAAGAATTATGGATGGAGATAGAAGACAGACAGACATGTCTGCTGTGTCTCGGTAGATAGGTATCTGTACCTGCTTCTTTCAGGCCATATCTGTTAAGAGACTTGTCCTCCATACGCAAGGTCTTAGAGCTGAGCCTAGCCTCTGCAATCCAACACAAAATGCTGTTTGTTTCAGGTCTTGCTTGGCAGCCATAAAGGTAGCTGGAAGAAATCAAATATTCCCTGGAAGGATCTTAAAATGTTCACAAGCTGCTTTTTCCCATAATGCAAGTTCTTGTGGCAAAATTAAGTACACTGTTGGGTTTTTTTCTCTCTCCTCTGCTCTAGTCACATCCCTGCCTTTCATCTATCAAGCCAGGACTCTCACAGGCTAATCACTTGGTCAGATCTTGTTGCTTCCCCTTGGGATCCAGTGAAACAAGGTTGGAAGATCTGATGCTATCACTTAGGGAAGCAAAGAGTTCCTGCTTTCCTTCCAAACAACAGCAGCCCCCATTTTGGGAGGAGGAGGGGTTTCTCTCTGGCCCTGACTGAGAACAAACAAGATGCTTAGTGTTTTCCTTTAGCACTAGAAGACACCGCTCTATAGGAATGATTTCCATCTATGAATGGCAAGGGATACTTAACATTACATTGACATAGACTTGGGAGTGCAGACATAGCCAAATTAGGAGCTAATTGGTGCACTGGGGATTGAGTGTTGGGCCCCCTTGGCTGCAGGGATGTGATTGGAAAGGGAGCGAGAGAGAAAAGAAGGGAGAGAGCAGGAGCCATCCTCTGCCTAAGATGCCTCTGTAAAGGTTGGGATTCCTGAGGCCGCTGCTGTCTAGTGCTGTCAAGGTCAGCAGGTTCAGGTTCACTGAACGGTCAGGATGGTTTGAATTACTGGCACTGCCTGCCGATTCCTCTGCTGATCGTGATCCCTCTTCCAGCACCAGCTGCGGGATGCTGCTCCCCAGCCATGTGCTGTGCATGGTGCGGGGCACAGGGGATGTCAGAGAGGCAGATGCTCATTAAGAGCATAAGTTTTTAGGAAGATTTGAGGAGCCAAAGCAATGCCAAACAAAGGTATATACTCCATGTGCTGAGCACGTGGAGATCATGCTTCCAGAAACAGCAGTTCTGATCTATTTTTCTTTTACATGAAGAACTGCCCCCTGCAAGCTTCTGCCTTTCATGAAAGTTAGAAGAATGGCTTGATCAGGGCCTGTCAAAGCCTTACGGGGTGAAAAAAACTGTTGGTGAAGATTTTTGTCCAATTGTGTATCAGTAGAATGCTTAGTGAGTAAGGACTACCTTGCCAGTCCATATGTAAACCACACTGCTAGGACATTTTCTCTCCAAAAGCAAGTAGCTGTGTGACCAGGCTGAAGGGCAGAGGTAACCAGGCATGTCCCTAGAAGGTTGTCTGCAAAGAAAACCAGAAGGTGCTCAGAAACCTGCTTGTCATCGTGCACCCTAGCAGGCAGGGTTGGAGCCACTGAAAGGGACCTCACCAGTGCAGATGAGGAGAAGCTGTGGCTGCAGGGATGTGAGTAAGCACAGGCAGGCTGCTAGCATCACAGACGTGTGTCTGGGGTGGCATCAGCATGCAGATGAGTGCCTCTGTGTGTGTGTGTTGTACACGTGTGCTGTCTACATATCCATAGGAGCAGTGATAGCAGAAGTGAACACGTGAGAAAGAGCATGGCAGGAGAGAACAACAGAAGAGGATCAGAAGAGGACTGGGGCCTGTGTGGAAGTAGTGTCCAGTGTTTGTCTTTAACAAGAACATCTCCACAGGTGGCATTGACTGGCTGTCAGTGGAGCTGCACTACTGAGAAGTTTGTGTGTCTCAGTCTGTAAGATAGAGTTTAATTTTGTTTCCTATTCTGAGGTTTGTTGCGTACCTCCATGAGTGAGTCTGCTGCCCATAGCATTGCATGCATAGCTTTTTTTACTCATACCTCCACTTCTGCCTACCATTTCTACATATTTCTACACCTGGAGGATACCTATGGTAATGCTGAGAATGGGGCTGCAAGGGGTTGCCCATCCCTGGTGAGAGCATGAGGCTTCTTGTGCAGCACTTTCAGTGCTCACCAAGACATGGAAGAGATGAGGGTTAATGCCATGCAACCTCATCTGTAAAAGGGAAGCCCTGGTCTCCTCTAAGCTCAGCACAGGTATTCTGAGCAGGTTCTCTATGTGGCCTGGTCCCGATGCATTAGGAAGTACATTGTGCCTACCATCGCCTCTCCTATCCCAGTTCCCTCTTCCAATGCAGAGCAATGGTCTCTGGCAAGAAGGGTCAGGGACAGTGCCCAGTATCGTGCTGGTTTACATTAATGAGATACACAGAGTGTAATCCAGAAATGGAGTCAGCTCTACAAAAGGAGGTAATAGCAGGCTGCCATGAACAGAGCAGCTCAGGTAATTGGTTTATCTATCTAGAAGCAGTAGTAGCAATCTCTGCACAGACAGAGTAGCAGTAAAGTCTCTTCCTTAAGGCTATTTCCTTTGTCTTTTCAATTGCTTGCACATCCATGTGAGATAGAGAGAGAGAGGAAGAGAGAGAGAGAGAGAGAGAGAGAGAGAGAGAGGGAGAAATGTTAATTTGTGAATTAATGGCTTTTCTCAGCGGAATTGTAAATTCAAATGTCACCTCACAGGGTGACACTACGCTGGGCTGCTGAAGAAGCAATGATAAGATCCCCCCCATCCCCATGCCGACATATACCCATGCCACTCCCCTCCCTGAAAGATAGCTACAGAGTGGAACATGCTACTTTTAATTTGCAATAACACCACAGCAAAGGGATGCAAGAATGACTGCTTTCCGACGCTCCCTTGCACAACAAGCCAGGCCACATCTTTCCCTTTCCACCTCTACCTCCTTCGACCCCCTCTTCAACCCCTCCCATTTTAAACAGAGTCCAAGACAACACATTATCTCAACTCCCCCCACCCCAAACTAATCAAAGGATGAGCTAAGGGAGGGCTCTTTAGAGCGGATGCCTCTGCAACCCTCTCCTCTCCTGCAATAATCAGGTGAATTAATGACCCTGAAGTTAAAGTGAGCGCTGATACTCAGGCGTTGTGCAGCGTAGGGGAGAAAGCCTTCATTGTTTTCGAGCAGGAGGCGGGCAGCAGCAAGGGAGATTCATGGATGGAGATTGAATATGCAATTTTCTTTCACCTTGCCAAGAGCTGCCCCTGGGCTGTGCCTGGCCTAAATTTTTTTTTCCTCTTGCCATCTCTCCTTATCCGGCCCTCCCACCTCCCTTCCATTCTTTCCAGAAAATTACCTTCAAAATTGATTTCCACTTTTACAAACAAATATAATGGGAACATGAGGGGGGAAAAAAATCTTGGGCTGTGATGAATTAGGGCTGTCAGGTGCTTCCAAGTCTCCTTTGTTTTTGTTTTACTGCCCGTTAGGTCCTTTGTTTTTCCAGCAACTGGGAATAGTGCCCCTGCCCACACAGTGCTTATATTCCATGGCTACCATCACAGGATGTGTCCATCACCTGATGTCATCACTGTGTTACCCCTACTCTCCATCACTGTGATGCTAACAGCCACTGCTCATGGACTGCCCCAGCCCTTCACACCAGGACACAACCAATTTCCTCATGGAGACACTGCATGTCCCACACTGATGGTGACCTGGCTCCTACAGTCACTGCACAGGTCCATTGAGTTGCCTTGCATCTTTTTCACCCTCCTCCTCCTGTTCTCCTTTGCCTTATTCAACTGATTCTTGATGGAGTTTTCCCAGCCCTCCCTGTTCTGAGAATCAGCCTGGGTCGTCAGCTTGTCACTTTGATCCCTGTTGTGCCTCAGTGCCATGTCACCTGGATTTCATAGCAGTATTGCCTTTATGTCTCATTGTCATACCACTTGACCTCAAAACAGTGTCATCCCTATCTCCCACTGGCATAGCAGCCTGGTCCACTGTTATACCAATCTCATGTCCCATTGCCACATCACCAACAACCCTCTTAAAACACCATTTGCCTGCACATTGCAAGCTATTCCTAATCCCTTTTTCGATTTACTCTGTCATCCACTGTGCTTTAACCTGGGATCCTCCTGGATCCAGGCACCATGCTCAGTCTGACTCCTGTACTCTTTTCATCCATGAAAAAAATGTAACAGTCACCTCCCTGAACACGGTTGGAATCAGTGTGTAACTCATCTAGAGTGAGAAGGAAGATGCAGAGAGAGAGAGGCACCAGCAAATCTAGGGAGCAGCCTCTGCACAGGTGGGCACGCAGAGCAGGCAGAGATGCTGGGAGGAGTTGTAGCTGTCTGACTGACTCCTGCTGACACTTGAACTGCAACAATCCCTCCCAGGAATAAGTGAAACAAGCGAAAGAAGACCTAACCACAAACTAAATACCCATAAATAAACAGTTGGACAAGCACCCATTCACATCACTCACACAAATAAACTTAAAGAAAAGCTCTATGCTTAAGACTCACAAAACATAGCCAGTAACATTTAAAGACACAAGAATGGAAACTGGGACACAAGGAGATACTAATGCATGTACATGTCAATTAAATGTAATTTCTGAATAAACAGGTAACTTACAAAAATGTACATACACTAACTAAACAAAAACCTCAAACTCAAAAGAATTTCCTTAAATTCACATATACAAAATTAAATCATGTAAACAAATACAAACTATTTACATAAATAACCTTCACACAGTCAAGAACAACCAATATATATATATACACAACATACACACAAATATATAACCCCAATGCAAATACACATCTGTACAAACTATATACAGAAGTGCACAGCACTATCAGGCTACATACTGATGTCCAGCAACCACAAAGATACAGTGATTCTCCAAGTGTGTAACAACACATACGCACAGAATATACATACAAATATACAACATTCACATATATGCTCAAAATGTGAATACAAATACCTGGCATTCATAGAAATACATAGCACTAATGCTGAGCCACACATGCCCAGATATCCTTATAATCCACAGTATGCATAGTCTTACTAGGCAATATTATACACTGCTTAGCATAAACATTTTCCAGGTCTCCATAGGCATGCACAAAAATATGGGTCCAACCTGCCACTCACCCCAGTACATAAGCACAGATAAGTAGAAACCAGTAATCCTAGCACAGAAGTACAAAACCCAAACAGGCATGCATTCCTAGACACAAATACACAAGCAGAGACGGACACAAATACAGCTGAAGTCAGACCAGCTTGTCTTCAGATAGTACCAAACCCTGCCAAACTAAGGAGCACTGTAAGCTTTTGAAGCAGAGCATTCTGTCCAAACCGCTTTCTGTGATGTAAGCTTTTAACTCTCCCTTACCTGAAGTCTTCCTGAGTGATGCATACCCCTCAAACCCTCAGGGTTGTGTGCACACAAACTCATATACATACTGTCTCTCTCACTTTCAGACTGATCTCCAGATTCGTGGTGCAGCAGCGCACATTTCTGACAGTGCTGTGCTGCTTATTCATTGCCCTCTCCTTTATCCAGTTTCCCCTCCTCTCTTTTTCCACAGAAACTCTCCCTTTTCTGACCATCCTCCTGCAGTTCATTTAGACCGGTGCCAGATCAGTAGCAGGCACCTTTCTTAGGTCCTCCCAGGAGTCTCACCAGCCAAAGACCCTCAGGAGGGAGAGGTGGGTGGCTGCTGAGAATAAACTCCCTTTTCAATTTACATTTTCATCAAGAATGGAAAGGAGCATTACCTACTCTTGTGTGTATAGACCAAATGAGCCTGGATGTCCCTTGTGACACCACTGCTTGCAGTGATACACCATCGCTGTGAGCTGATGGCCACTGGAAACTCAGCTGCACTGCATGAAACAATACAGTCCCAGGAAAGGTAGCAGGGTGACACTGTCAAACTGTGAAACACTGCAGAAACTGCTCACCCCATGTGCACAGCCATAAACGGCTGGGTGCATGCCCCACAATAGTATGTGATGGTTGGAACATGGGGTTAGAACCCGAGGCAACGTAACTGCATGTGCCTCCCATGTCATTAAGACTATTGCTGACCTGCAATAAAGCAATCATATAGAATAATGCAAACATCAGCTGTGGTGACAAGAAATCACAGCACAAAACAATGCAGCCACGCCACAGACAGTACTGCTGCTGTGTCACCTGTGGGGCTACAAACATGCTCTGTTGTCTTCAACAACAACGGTTTTGTGAGAACAGAAACACATCTAACATGCCCAGAGATGAACATATGTCAGGTGCTGCAGTACAGTCAAGTGGAATGACTCCCACATACTCTTTGCAAACGTATGCATGCCGTGTAAGAAAACTAACGTATTTCCCTTCAGGACAGTTAAGGGCTACACCTCTCTGCACTAGTACAACCTACAGCACTGGCAAAGCATCATCATCTGCAGATGACAGCATAAGCACACTGCATGTCCTGAAACAACCCCAGTATGCTGTGGACAATACAATCATACTCAAAAAACCCACAGAATTTCAAGGTGGCACTGCAGTGATATAGCTGTATTGACTTCACTCTCATGGCCAGGTGACAGTCTGTTGTCAGCCACCACATTACATCAGCTGCAGTAAGAACTGTATGGATTTCAACAACAGTGCAATACAGCCTGCAATGGGATACTGACAGTTACAACACTGAAACAACCTTACTGTATGTAGTGATGCAGGCATACCACCTAGAAACAATTCACTGCTGTGTCTGTGAAAAGTGTAGCGGCAGAGTGTGATGGGGCAGCATAGCAATCAGCAATACAGTTAATATCCTCATTAGTGTCGCAAACCCACAACCTGTAGTGATTCAGTTACAACACGATAACCACAGCCACACTGTCTGCCAACGCATATTGATGCCAGTGACAATAACACAAAGTCACTCAAAACATCACAACTGCATCTCCCAAATAATATTGTCATTGCTACTCTGAATGACACAAACAGGATCATGCTTGCAGTGACACATTCAGCTGTATATCTGGTCAAAATCTCAGACCTTCTTAAACTCATTATACATCACCCTGTGATACTTCTACCCTAATAATTTAGTTCAAAATTTTCATCAGGACAGCCTATGTCCTGGGACAGTATCTAAAAAACACTTTTCAGGACTGGAACTGTTTCAGATTCCCTGCTTCACACTCCACCTGAAGGAGGCATTGCTACTTTGCCAACAGGAAAATGAGATCATGACCAGGTGGGAAAATCCCAATCCCTGTCAAAACCCTGCTCTGCAGAGTCCTCCCATTTGGAGTGAGGGAAGAGGAAACCACCTGTAACAGAAGTGATGCTTCTCAGTAGATGGTGTCATGGTAATAACAGTCAGAAAATAATGCATGCAGCAGCAAAGAGAAGTGCAGTGACACTGCCCAGTGGAAATGCCCCTACTGCTAGTAGGCCACTCCCTGCTCTGCACAGCTCAACCCCGTTTTGAAGAGTACAGTGAGCCACCTGCACTGATACAGCTAACACTCTTCAGAAAACACCACTGGATCTGCTGAAATGTTGGTGACCCTTTACTGTCCTGCACTGACGCAGCCCTGCATCCCCTGCTTCCATGTAAATCACCTTAATCATCACAATAACAGGTGAAGAAAGGAAAGGAGGAACTTCTGTCTTCTCAGGTTTGCTCCCCCACCTCCGCTGGGGATTCCTTTATGGCAAACAGCCTGAGTATTATTGCCATTTACAGTAGCAATCACCCGGTCCCCTCCTCTCCCACAAACCTACTGCTGATATTAGCACTGATCATACTAACAAGCTTGTAGGTTTTATTACTACTGATACTAATAATACTGGACACATTACGTCTGCTCCCGCCAATAACAGGCTGCAGATATGATCCCTGCTAATGCTAATAATACTGGGGGATATTATCTCTGCCATTGTCAGCACTGCAGATATTATTGCCAGTAATGCTGTCAAATACTACAGATATTGTCAGGGACCAAGATTAATAATGCTGAGATTGTTACAGCACCAGTCTCACTGGAACACGAATCCCAAATGAGAATTTGGGTCTGTAGAGGAAGACTGTTTGTGACCTGCTATGGAAAGAACTGGTTTTAATAAGAGTGTTTTTGCAAAGATCTCAAAAGTTTCACCCAGATGGAGATGTTGTGGTACACAGGGAAGAGTTTAAAATATTGTTTTCATATTATCTACTCATCCATCTATCTATCTATCTATCTATCTATCTATCTTTCCCTTTCTTCCCTTTTTATGCAGTGCTCAAGACTACAGTTTGATACTCATTTTTTGTTACTGCTTCTGGGTCACCCCAATTCTCATTCTTTTAGCTATCAATCGGGGGTTAGGGAACAACAGAAATATTTCCATGTTATTTTCTCCCTTTATCCTTCTGTACTTCTTATTGCTGCTCCTTAGTCTGACAGTGACTCTGCTGAGCTCACAGCACGAAGAGCCAGGAATTCCTGTTTTCTGCTGCAGCTTGGTACCACAAGACCCAGAGTGGTCTTGAAAAAGTGATTACATGCTGCAGGGCCACTTCTGCCTCTGGAAGATGGTGGGTGTAAGTGGTGGGGAAGGTCAGAGAGAAATTATAGTAACATTGGCCGTGCCCATAGGCTTCAAGAAATGCACACTGTGCCACACAAGTAGTATGAAACTTTTTGTAGGCAAATTATTTTAAAAAATCAACCTGCCACTGAAGTCAGAGGTTTCACAATCACTGGTCAAAAACTGAAACAAAAGAAATGCAGGGTCTTAATAGGGCAAATGCTGACCATTGTTCCCAGGCTCTCATCTGAGGAGGACACACTAAATTTTGAGGAATGGCCTGTGGTCTGACAGTTCCTTGTTGTGAGTAAAGGACACTCAGAGCTACCTTCCTGCTAGCTCTCTCTCTGTGCCATAGTCTTCCCAGGACATCCTTGAGTTGCAACCAGTACATTTGGTAGGTTGGGATTTCCTGTCTTACCTCTAACTCCCTGTGAGGGACACATCTGGCTGTCAGCGTCCATCGCTAAGCCCACCTCATGCATCTGTCTGGCTCCTTCTGTCCAACACAGGAGTTCTGCTACATCATCTTGACACGTAATTATCTTTCCTCTTCTTAATCATCTGTGCTACTGTCTAATGTAGGCACCAGCTGCAGCAAGGAGGACCTGGGGGAGGGGGTGTGCTCGGATAGAGTCTCCTCTGTCTTTCTCCTACCCTCTTCCGCCCAGTCATCACAGAGGTTGCTAACAAGGCTTTCATAACTGGGGATTCAGGAGCAGCCTGGTACTTCTCCTCTTTCTGCTGAACTGCATTCCTCACAGAGGAATCCTTGCAGCAGAGCTGGTCCAAAAGAACAGAAAGAAAGAGACCAGTGCAGTTTCTTCTGCCTCCTTTAGGGAAGAGCAACTCCCAAAATGCAGGGAACGTAGATGCGCATTGGGAGCTCACAGGGATTTTCAGTGTAAGAATAAACCCTGCAGTTAAGAAACTGCAACAAAACAGCATTTGGAATCTCTGCGAAATACTGGGAAGGTGTATACATCCAACATGAGCATGAAAGACATACCTACTCTGGGTTTCTTGCCTGGCTTTCCTAATGCCTCTCATCTCAGCTAGGAACAATCAGAGCCTTGAGAGCTACGGGGGAGATTGCCCAAGTATGAATGCAGGACTCCTTGGACCCTTCTAGCTTTAGGGCCCAGCCCTGCAAAGTGATGATGTCCTTCAGCATTTCTTAGAGCCAGTGTGAGTCCAAGTAACTCAACTCTTGGCTAGGGGTGTTCAGCAGCTGGCAGGGAGTCCCATGTGAGGTTTCTCTGGGAGATGTCTCCCTGCAGTAGGTATCTGGGATAGCAGGATGAAGGGTGTTCTCTAAGGCAGTTGCAGCTGTGTCATGTAGCTGTTACCCAAAGCTCTGAGAGCTAAAAAGACAAGGAACGTCTCCACGATTGTCTGGTACCTTTGTGATTCCTAGACCCTTGGGCAACAGCAGATAGCTGTAGAGTGTTGCTTGCCCGTCATATCTGGTATAAATTAAGGACAGACATAGAGAATTGATCTTACTGTCAATATATCTTTGTGAAGTGTCACAGTCTTAGATGGTTTCTAAGTTGTTTCTGTGTTTAATTGTACTACTCAAAAAAAGCCCAGGTTCTGAGGCTGGAAGTGACTGTGTGGTTTCATCTAAAGTGGGATGATCTTTCCAGGTATTTGGAAAGAACAGCTGCTAAAGCTGGATTGAACTGCTTCATTTCCAAATGAGGTATGGAGGCACCATGTTGAGACTGGGTGATCATCACACAGGACTGTATGAGCACAGGCATTCACAAAGCCCCCAAATAACTGCACAACTATTAGAGAAAGTTGTCACTCAGTTTGAAATGTCACTATTTCCTATATATGTAATGGTGTGAAATGCTGGAGGGGTTTGCAATGTTTGCAGTCTCTTATTCCTGACATTTTTTTGACTTTGAGGCATTGACTCAGCCCTTCAATTGCTACACGTTTCTCTTAGCTGGGCCCTACTGCCATCTAGCTGGGAAATGGATCTTCCTCTGGGGCCTGATCCAATTTCCAATGACATCAGCAAGTATCTTCCCATTTGCTTTAACAAGATCTGAATTGGGTCCTTGCATCTAGTTTTACTTTGTATTAGGAAGAAAGGGGTCACGATGACTGTGGGGTTTTTTCTTGGGATTACTGTGGACTTTGGACCAAAAACTTACAGATGTGAACTACACCAGAACCAACGCTGAGAAAATTACTAGCAAAACCCCAAAACACAGCATCTCTCTCAGGAGAGTTTTATCTTTGCACCATGTATCACAGAGAACCCTCATGTTGTCTTGCTAACGCTCTGCCTTGCGGTTAGAGCACATGAAGCACACTGAGCCACCCGTTCTGCTAAGAGGTTCCCCCCATGCAACAGGCAACAGAGAAAAACAACATACTGAAGGCAAGGCTGAAACAAACAAGCTGGTCAGGCACTACTTGGAGAAGTTCACTTCCTAGCCCTCAATATTTGAATGCATCAAATTAAAAGAGCGAGAAAAAAAGTTTACAAAACCACCATAAGAGCACAAAGACCTTACCTACCCCTCCTGACTCTATCTAGACCTGAGGCTCCAACTTTTGGCTCATTTCAGGATTCACTTTGCCCTGAGTCCTTCTCAGCAGATAGGAAGGAAAAGGAGATTGCTTAATCCTAATTCTTTAGACCCTAGTGAAAAGCTTAGATATCAACCCTGGGGCCACAGTACTCAGAAGACCTCCTGTTCTGCTTTCAGGCTGTTGCAAGCACCGCGGTTCTGCTGTGGTAGGTGCTACCCATTGAAAATTGTTCCCTTACAATCACCCACTAATGTAGCTCATGGCACGTCACAGTGCAGGAACTTGTTTGCAAGGGGAATGAAAGGTAACTCCCACATTGCTGGTGCTTCTCTGAGATGGCATTTTGTTTGAAAACGATTGAGTTGGGGAAACCGTGTTTACCGGCAGTTCAGAGTCCGGGCACCTGCTGGCGCCTGGGGAGTTCAGTTCCAGCCATTTCCAGCAGTGAATGAACTTGGGATCAGCTCCAGCAATGGAGACGGCTCTCTGCCTGCTGAGCAGATGTCTGGAGACGCAGCCTGTCATGAAAAGGCCTCGGAAGAAGAGTATTCCAAGCCAGCAGGGCAGTGGCGGGGAACTGGTCTCTGTTGCTAAAACTGATCTAGCCCCTGGAGCAGCTGCAAACCTTGGCCTGAAATTGGAGCCTGTACATGGGGACAAAGAATATAAAAGGGAGGATGAGCTTCTCCCCTCCCCCTACCTTCATCACGTTTCCTCTTCTCGCCATTCGACCGAGGAATCCCCAGGATCCCGTTAATGGAGTAAGAGCCCACTGGATCATTGGAGGCACTGGAGACGGGAGGGGATGCTGTGCTGGGCACTGGACAAAAGGAAAAGGGAAAAAGGGCCATGAGGAGAGCAGCACAGCACTCAGGGGTTCCCCAGCTGAAAGCTATGCCTGCCACCAGTCTCACAGGAAAGCCTGAGCACTGAGGAGACTCCCAGTCCCCCATACTGAAGGACTCATACTCGTTCTACTGCTAATATTGCTGCATCCCAGATTTGCCAGTCCATTCCTATACCATAGCTCCACAGCCTTCTAATACAGGGCCATTAATAACAAGCAAGTGTATTCTATCAAGAAGCTACGCCTTGTTATATCCCAATTCAGACGGGGCTTCCCAGTGCATGCCATGATAACTGAACGCAGTGGTGCACAGGCCATGTTCTCTTCTGACTTCCAATATCATCTGTATTTTGCCAGATCATTTCCTCTCAGCACATTTCCACCAAAAGTGCACGTGTTCTGTCTTAGCTAGACCAGCCTCTTAGATGGCCACCCAAAACTCTCATTGAAAAATTACCTTCTTAGCATAGGTTAGAAGTACTTAAGTGTTGAGCCAATAAATTCAATTCCCTGCTAGAACAAAGGGTGAGTTGGTGAGACTCCAACCCAGATTAAGAAAAATCTAGTGTCTTCCTTTGACTAGTGACTGACCAATGTCAACAAGTAGATGACTCCTGCTACTCAGGGCTGTCCAAGATTCCTCATGAGTTTCCAGTGTATCAGAAATAACAAGCCATCCAGATTAGAAGTGATCATTTAATGATAATCAGGTCTTTAGACTATCGAACAAGAGATCTATGCATCCAGTAGGCATGCCCAACATGTCCCAGTACTGGGGAGAATATCCCAGTTCTCTTATAGACCACTACCCATCATTGACCCGAAGCAATCAGTACCTCCAATACAGGCCTTCCAGGATGGAGCAGAACCCATCACCACTATCGGATGTAGCCCCACACTTCCAGTACATCCCAATGCAGTGAGAGACTCCAGTAGCAGCCAGCTCAGCCAATGCATTCCCTAGCCACTGCACTTCTTTTCCAAGAAGGAATAAAATCTGCTAACTCCATCTGTTGTGGTCAGTGATTCCCAGTCCAGTGTGCAAGTCCAGACTAAAAGGGCATCCAGAAATGCTCTTCCATACTGGACCATTAATTCCACTGTGCTCCTGCACACCATTTGTGCACAGGTTTATACCTGCCAGCTCTGTCCCATGTAGACTAGCACTTTCCAATAAATCCTTGTGAGGCAGCAGATTCTCAGTAACCAACAATACCCAAGACAGTGTCTTGGTCATGAATAAGACACTCCGTTTCACAGTATCCCAGAATACTGCATGGTTTTCCATGCTCTGAATTGTTATTGGATAAAGCTGTGCTAGCAACTGCAGACCATGGAGCCCAGAGAGACATTAGTGAAAAGTACCTCATTGCACGTCTAGTACCTTTAAACACAACAGACATGGAGACATTCAGCCACTTTATTACAGCCTCCATCTTCCGCTCACCTCAAGAAACCCATCATCCCCAGCAGAGAACACATTTTCCCAGTGATATACACCAATGGGATACCTGACTGCAGTCCTAGAACAATGAAGAACTCAGTTGTGAGGCATCAGGAATATCTTTACCCTGGTCTGTGTATTACTAGCTCTGAGAAATGGACCAGCTCCAGCAAGGGGAGAGAAGAAAAATTGGGAGAAAGACGAGAAAAGAGTCAGAGTAGGGAGACAAAGAGGTGAAGACTGGTGCTTAGACAGGATAGCAGTAAATACTTTTCTCTAGGGAGGCAGAGGAGAGAGCGTGAACGTGAAATGGATGTTAAGGCAGAATCACTTTGGGCAAAACCTATGTTTTTCTGCCATGATTCTCTTCTCTGCAATGCAATGAGGGAAATGAAAAACAGAAATCTCTGATTTCCATTGAGATTTCTTTCCCCCCACCCCCTCCTTCCTTTTGCTCTGCCTAGCATCTGCTTGTCAGACATTGTTCCCTCAACTAAGCTTCATCCTGATTTCCACTTGTCTTGTCACCACCCCTCATGCTGGTCTTCTTACCGATAGTATGTCCTGGTGCAGTCACACCTGTCCCACTCCCATCTGGCGTTGGGTGAAAAGGTTGTTGAACTTTGGTTCTGATGATCCTGGAAAAGAGAAAAATATGTTCAGAACTCCACTGCAACTTCTCTGTGCCTTTGCATACCCGTGATCCAGCTGAAGCCTCATCTGTGCTCTGGGTGCAGCAGAGTAGCTTCATTTGCCTTCTTATGATCCTGATTCTACTGTTTTAATGGCCCAGTTCACAGAGAATTGTCCTTGCTTTGTTCTGTCGTCATCTCCCCAAATTTGGGTAGTCCTGTATAAGCGTGGTGCTCAGTGAATGAGCTAGCATCTCCTGTGTGTTAGCAACTGCATTATCATTTATGATCTGATCTGCCAGTGTGACCACAATAGAGCCACTATTTACAATTTATTTACAAATGGTGTAGATTTAATTTTGTTGTTTACCTAAAAAATACCTTTCTTGCATAGAATTGAATGCTTTGAACTGGTGCTTGCCAGAAGACCTTACCCTTCATAAATGAGAAGGTAGGAATAGAAGGCATCTCTAGGAGGTACTGATGTCATATAGATCACCAGAAGAAAAAAATTCCAGCAAAAAAGGCAAAAATTGGTGTTTATCAGGTGGTGAATGACTACAGCATGGGAATGCAACAAGATGACTTGATGAATGCCACAAAGCTCATACGCAGCTCAGAATGAAAATAAACTGAACTGTAATTGTCAGTGCTCCGTTTCTTGTTACATGAAATCTTTCACCTCTAGGTCACTGGTTTAAATCAGCTGAGGTCAGTGGTGAAAGAAAATCACTATCACCTAGTACCTGCCTGGCAGGGTCCCTGCCTACTGGCAGGTGCTGGGTATCTGTGATTCAGGAACAACTGCTTCATCAAGGAACTTGGCAAATAAGCCATGACCTGTGGAGGCTATGGACACCAAATTCCTTTCTGGATTAAAATGAGCCTCTCCACTAGTGTGAAAGCTGCAGATGATCTTTAGTCTGAGTTTCTGGAACTCTCAGCCCTGTATTATATTAGCTTTAACTTCTCCCTAAAAATCTCTCCAGAAAGTGAAAGCTAATAGCACATTTACCCTACCTACCCAAGAGCTTCCCTTAAAGATTCCTTCTAAAGAATAAGCTGGTAAATGTGTGGCTAGTGAGAGGTATGGCATAGAGGTGTTCCTGCCCATGGCAGAGGGGTTGGAACTTGATGATCTTTAATGTCCCTTCCAACCCTAACTATTCTATGATCCTATGGCATGGATAGAGGTAGGCAGAGATGTTGAGAGGACATTAGGAAACTGATAGACACATGAAGAAGCCTGGGCAGTAGCCGGAGTGGTAGAGAGGCTGCCTGGAACGGAGCTGGACACAGGGAATATGAAGGTTCTAGCTGGGAATGGAGATCCAGATCATCACTCTGTATGGGTCATTGGTACCAGGCACCCTGATCTATAGCTGCTGAGGTGTCTGAGGGCCTCAGAGCCAGATTCTGAAGTCATGCTGACTTGCACTAGCTGAGGAGCTGATCTGAAAAGTCTGTGCTAGGGCAAATAATGTAACTTTTTTCTTCTTTTCTGTTGGGTTTTTTTTTCTTTTCTCTTCTCTCACATTTCCCCTAAAGCCCCCTGAAGTGCCACTCTGGTTGTGTGAGTTTATTGATTTCCCCCAGCCCAGAGAAACAGAAAGAGGGGATGGGGTGCAGGCAAAGGGATGGAAATAGAAAGCTATAAATTATTTGTGACAGGAAAGCAATAGTGCCAGAGTGCTGAGCACAAGTCCCGTGTCACTATTAGATTCCTTTTAGCCTGATGACACTGTAAAAGAGGTTAAGTGTCTGATGGAATCGTACACCTTGGGGGCAGGGGCAGTCCAGGAGCAGAACAAGCCACAGAGAGCGGGTATATCAATTCTCCAGGCCAATAATATTCCCCTCATTGATCGCAACACAAAGTTCAAAAATCTCATTATAGCCAGGCAGACCTGGAACTTTTTAAAAATCAATAGAGTGATATAATGTATGTATACTTTGTATAAATGTATCTATCCATCCATCCATCTATCCAAAATCTGCCTGAGGGTGTCTAAGTTAACCTACACATTATACTGTGTTATGTTCTATTGTAGTGTAGCATAGTGAATGGATTAGAAGATTTCCCCTGCAGCCTTAGATGACATATTATAAAATGTCCTGTTAGCACTGTGGTGACATCAGACTGTTCCATTCATACTGAGATATGACATCAGATTCGCCATTTTTACTGGAAGGTGGCATCAGACAGCTCAGCTTCTGCTGAGGGAAGCCATAAGATGCACTTAATTATACTGAGAGGGCCGATCAGGCTGTGCTGAATCATGCTGCATGAAAATTGCAAAGTTTCAGAAAGCCATTTACAGTAAAAGCAGCCTGTGAAACGGTGGTGGTATAACAATGCCTGTCCATAATGCTTTGAAACCTCAGGCAGGAGATGAAGAGGGGGGTTCAATTTCCTTTCCTGTTCAGTTCATGGTCTCTTGGCTGAGAATGCCAGTTAGTGCCAGTTGTGACTGCGTTTACTGAGATGTGTCCGTTAGGCACTGGAACGAGACTCACCAGCTCATTTCACCAAGTAGCCGTCAGCTGGTAATGATTTTCGGTCAGTACCAACCAGGGCCAGATTTCAGCTAGTGACCCAGAGGTGAAAGGCTCTGTTCAAAAATGTTCCTGTCCTAAGAATTAAACTGGTTTTATGTCAAGAGAAAGAATCTGGAAACAGTGAGCAAAGGGGAGCCGTTCTCATACAACCTCCAGTGGCTTGGGTCAATTCTTGGCATCCAGTGCACAGGCAATCTAATGATGTCTCAGGTAGAAGGCATTTCCTATGGCTAAAAGAAGAGGCAGGCCATGAAGAGGCTTTTCCCAGCACTGCTCCTCTGCCCTACAGTTGCAACCAAACTCTAGTGTTGTAAGGGAAGATGAGGAATTTCAGGACTCTAGTGTTCCATACAGAACAGAGCAGTGCATCCCCCAGGTAGATTCACTGAGGGACAGTCATAAACAGCAGGAGAGCTAGGCATCACTGCCGCTTCTTTAAAAGGCTTCAAGTGAGTCTGTCCTACACGAAGCCACCTAATGAAACAGCAGATGAAAGATGAACAGAGCTGACCTGGTCCTGTAGCAACAGATGCAGCATAATAATGCTGTCATTAAACTTCGGGATTGCTGAAAGCTTCTTACCCTTACCAGAGACTGAAATATGCACTAAGCCAGCTCTGCTGCCTCAAACCTAGGATTTCCACATTACTGCTGTGTAAGAGGGAGCAAAACCTTGATCACCTCTTGCAGCCTTTGATGGCTTGTTCTTGTCTATAGACACTGGAGAAAGACAAGCCTTTTTGCAGAACGCTTCCTCCCTTCCCAAAAGCAGAAGGGACACAAATCCTGTCACACCAGTCAGCAGTGCTGATTTCTTGAATAAAACGACAATATTTTCAAACCTCTTTCTTTTCTTCAAAGAAAACTGTCACTTTAAACTAAATTCATCCCGCCTCTAATTCCATCACAGTCAGTGGTTCCAATAACAATATTCATGTTTAATTAGGGACATAAACCGGTATGTACTGTAAAGGCCCATTTTTCATTTTTCTTGTAGGAGGTTTTTGCACAAGTTGTCTACTTTGAGTTTTGGATAATATACACAGATTTAATACATAACCTTCTGAAGTTTCAGCAACAGAACATTTATAGATCTTTGATTGCAGTAAAGCAGCTGAACTTTATTTCACGATCTGAATTTAATATGCTATATTATCTTAAGTAATGGCATATAATGTCATTACAGTACATAGTGTCATACTGTGAATTATACTTCCATTCCTGGAATTCATGAGTTGCCACAGTTGGCTTGAGGTAACTCTTTCTAGAGTTAATACTGCATACTGCTCCCCCTGAAACCAACTGCATGTTTACAAATGCCTTTGACTTTCTTAAACGTTCAGCATTAGATCGTGAATTCCCACTGTTTGAATTCCGTTTCGTTATTTTCAGCAGTTTTAATGCAATTACTTTTGCTGATTCTGAATACAGATGGACAGACAAAAATCCTCTCTCCTAGTAAGACAGTTGTAATGAACTCTAATCAAATTGGGTCAAGAATGTAGCTAACACTAGAAGTTGATATTAGCTGAGCCATAGTCCTTTCTGGGAAGCAGAACTTTCTTTCATTTCTTGTAAATATACAAGTAAAACATCACTTCCAAACATGCCCAGAAATCATTTGCTAAAGAATGACAGTTCATAGGAAACATCCCTCACTTCTCTGATGTTTCTATCCAAACTCTTTTATAGCCTGACATACTCTGTGGCTTCTCCTCTCTTACCATTGCTGGCTTAGTCTTTAGACAGTATTTCAAATGAAAAAAAAGTCATCTTAGAGTGATCAGAGAGAGATAAGGTAGGTCTCAATCACCTGGAGTCCCAATCTAGCAATTCTTCTAGCCCTGGAAGAACGGAGTGAAGTTGCACTAAGGGAAAGAGTGATGTGTCCTGCTGCCCCAAGGAGACCCTGACAGATTTCAGAAAGCACTGGTATCCTCACTTGGGTCATACTCCTTTGTCATGGATTATTTTTCAGAGTGGAAGGACACACTCAGTGGAGCGCCAAACTCCTTGTAATTGTTTTGGAGTATTCATATTTTAAATGCTCCATATTAGAAGCACATTACAAGACCCCAGGGTGTGCATTACTGGGCAATTAAAGCGGTTCTTGGAAGGCTAACATTGCGAAGCTTCAGCCTTTTTTCTGCAGTGAGTCCAAGGGAGGCTGTGATGGCCAGGGAACACACACCCTGCTGTGCTGCGCTGCTTAATTAGCGCAGGGCTGCATTGCTGAGCCACGGGCTGTGCCGATGGTACAGACAAGGCAGCCTGCGGGGGACTTGGTGCAGGGCTAAGTGAGACAGAGATGCCTTCTCTGCATCAGATTGCTTCCTACGGGGCGGGGGGGGGGGTTGACCACCCCAGTGACACTGGCATCAAAGCATCCCCGAGGAAAAGAGGGAGAACATGGTATGGGAAGAGGCAGCTTTGGGCTCCTTGGTGACAAGCCCGTGGAACCAACAATATCCTACCTGCAGATTGGTGCTGCACAGTCAGAAAGAGCTTTGAATTGGGCTTTGGTTCACATAGAGTATTATATTTCTGTGCATGGATCGAAACACAGATGAATTCACAGTTAAGCAAAAGAAAGTCTTGTTTGCACAAAGTTCAGAATGCATAGCAAGTTTTATAGAAAGAACCAAGGGATTTGGGGAGTGGAGGAAGGGAAGTAGAAAGTGTGATAGCTAGAGCCTAATCCGACTTAGGAAAAAGCTTCAGTTCCTTGCTCTGTCATGGACCTTTCATCAAGACTTTGGACAAATGGCATCTCTCTCTGTGCTCTGTTTCCTGCCTGAAGTGTGAAGATAGGAGTATTGCCGTGCCACCTGGGGCACAGTGAGGACAGCTGGAAGGAGGAGTGAAGGGCTCAGACTCTAATAACAGGGGCCAAGGAAGTGCTTCAGCGAGCTGTAGCACAGTATTGGCTTCGTTCCCCTGTTCAAAGCAGAAGTGCAATGTACCCTGCTGACAGTGGCTGTACAGGAAGGGAAGGGAAGTAGGCAAAGGCAACAGGAGCTGCATTCAGCTGCACAGGCTTTGATGATCATGTTTGAATTTGCAGTAGCAGATGTAGATGGGAAGATCAGAGCTGCAGTTGCCCCCCAAAAGCCACAACATCATTTCCATTAGAGGAAGGCGAGGGGCGGGGTGGTGGGGAGTAGCTTCTACTGCTCTCAAAATCTACTGCAACACTTGCAACCCTCAGAACAACAGCTGACATTGGCAGAAGCAGCAGACTCAGCTTCCTTGCTAGCTGGCCCGAGGCTCTGGTGCTCCCTGCCAAAACAGCAGAATGCCTTCAAACTCTGCCATATTCAGGGGCCACGAGCAATATTCACACATTCAAACTCTCTCCTGTCATGAAAATGATATTTCCTTCTCCCTACCTTTTGGAAAGGGAGAGAGAAGAAGTGTGGACATGTACTACATTAGTATATAAGCACAAGTATGACAGGAGGGTGAAAGAGAGAGAGGGAGAGAGAGAGGGGGGAGAGAGAGATACATACATACATACATACATACATACATACATGCCTGAAGAGGGATTTACTATTTTCCTGAAGCTTCCAAGCAGATGAGAGGTTGAAATGGAGGTGCCTTTTATGTCTCAAAACACAATCCCAGCCCTCCCTGAAAAGATTTGACTCCTTATCTGCTGTTAATCCCTGTAGGTCCACCCACTTCATGGGAGCTACGCTGACATCATGCCAAATACATGGGTAAAAGAAGTGCCGCTTTGCTGCAGGTTAGAATGCTCACTCGAAACGCAAAAGACAGTCCAATCCTGCCCTTTCCTCTCAATGCATTTCTTGCCTGGACTCTGAGGAGAGGCAGAATTCACCGCAGCAGTTTTACTATCTGAAGGGCTTAGAGAGGAGCTAGGATTTTTTTGTTGTTTTAAATCAGTGACCCATGATGACACCATATGGTTTTATTTCATTTAATTTGAGCAGAGCATTAGCGTTTAGCTTCTAGCAGATCTCTGCCCATTCCAGTTCTGCTGTGCTACATGGTACAAGCTCAGATGTAAGGAAGAGGCATAGAAGGAAAGCAAGGTGAAGGCATCTGCCTCCTGGGAGGGGGAAGATCTGCCAGGGAGGGGGTTGGCCTGCCAATTCATTCTGCTGAGCAGTAACGTGCAACTTCATGCCACTCGTACTGGTGAGGTTGACAGTGGTCAGCCCCATCTGAACAGATTGCCAAGGCTGACCTCCCAGAATGAATTGCTGTGTTAGGCTTTAAGAAACATTTTCCCATTCATCCAAGTGGATTTGTGTTAGGGTGCAAAACCCACCTGAGAAACAGAAGGTGTGCTTGCATAGTTGCTGTGTTCTGCAAGCGATGGCTACAGAGCCATCAGGACCTGGGCTGCCTGGCTTAAAGCTGCCTAAAGTATATCTACATGAGCTGCAGTCAAGCAGTGACTGCAGCATAGAAATGTCCTCAGGCAGGTGTTTCTAGTTTTATTACAGTCAGTTCACGTTTGGAAGGCTTTCTTTACAGTCAGGAAAGCCGAAATTCATTAAAATCCAAACATCTAGAAGATGTCATACAGTTTACAAAATATTGGAAGCAAGCTTGATCCTGGGTGTAGATGTTTGTTTGACATCCTGGGTTTCAGGTAAATCAAGGAAATCTTAATGGACAAAAGTGGTTCTGCTGGTCTTGAACATAGAAACACAGGCCTGGGAGGAGCCACCTGGGTCATCAAGTCCTAATTCTAGTATCATAGGCAATGACAGAGGAGACTTTCAACTCACTGTACTCACAGGAGTATCCAACCCTGCAGCTACAGACCTACCACTACCCCTCAACAAAATCAAAATCTCTGAAAAAAAAAGACAAAGAAAGTTCAAAACCGAGAAGCCAGGGTAAGAAAGCAAGAGACAAACATTGCTAGTGCCTAGGTCTCTTTCACTAGCAAGAGATTTCTTCCATGAAGATGCTCAGAAATTTTTGAGCTCTTAGGAATTGATGAGTTTCTCAGAGTACTCCTACACTGCAAAGACTGTGGTTAAAAACGACATCTTCTGTTATCTACGGGCCGGCCAGCTTGGGTCCTGCTAGCAGCATTCTTGCAGCAGCATGGAGCTGGCAGAGCTGCCAGCACACGGGTGACTGCCACGCAGCACGGGCCGGAGCTGTCAGAGCAGCGGCTGTGCCAGCAAGTGAGTTAAGAAGACCTACAGAAACACATGAGCTTGCCAAGGTTAAATATCTTAATCTGGAGCATGGGAACTTTTAATTGAAAGCTTTGCTTTGAGCCCATTTCCAGTTATTAAAATTCAGGAGTCTGTGCTGAATTCCTGGTGGACATCCATTTTGATTAACAGTAGACATGTGTGTACTAGGAAAGGAGTCTTGAACTGGGAGGAATCAGATAAATGTAGATAACATTCTCAACTCTCTTGCAAGTTATGCCATACCTGGTATTTTGTGTAAAACCTCAGATCTTGAAGGTAATCAATTATTTCAGCTTTCATTTAATACTAAGGTATTTCTGGCTTTCATGGCTGCAAAGACCAGGTGGAGGTGGGACCTGGCTGCCTCCCAAGGGGCCACAACTAGAGGCGAAGGAAAAAACCCCAAATATATTCTTACTTACAGCCTTGTGAATTTTATGCCAGTCGCTTCATTTCAGAGAGTATTCACTCCAGACTTCATAACTTTAATTTACCACATAATGTGTGCACTTGCTTATCTTTGCCTATATGTCTGCATTTATAACTGTGGCTATATGGAGTTAGACATTTGGGTCACATATTATATATTCAGACCCCATGAAGAATTAATAAACATTTATTCAACCATTACAGTTTTTAACAGAGTTTAATGGGCAAATAGGCTGATCAGATCTGTGGCTTGTAACCTTCACCAGCTAGGTATATGGATGTTTTTGTACAGCACCAAGCACAGTTATTACAAATAACAAGTCATAACCACCTCGAACTCATCTGTAACATGTATATAATCTCCATGATTTAATAATATCTAACATGTCTGAATACTGATACATAATCAGTGTGGAAGTTTGCCGTACCATGAGGCCCATACCTGTGTGTACATTTGCATACTTGTGTAAGTTTGTGAGTGCAGATTGGGTCTATGTATAAAAAGCATATCTGTTATCCATCCAATTAACTGCAGAGCCATGGGTTTCTGTGGGCCCTATTTTTTTCTATCCTTTTCTGATGCAGTTGCAATGGCTGATGGAGTACATTGGACTTTTGGGTCCCCTTTTCCTGGCCCCTTCATAAATACAGTCTCTGTCCATAGGAGATAACAGTCTAAGACTTTACCTACATACGGCTGTGCAAAATAACTAATTTGAATTAACTGAATGTGTGAAATTAAAGCGGTCTAGTTAAACTACATTACACCTCTGACTCCCTTGTTTAGAATTAAGGCAGCTTTAATTTAGTTTAGCTTAATTCACTTTGGAAATGAAGTAGACTAAATTCAATTTAGGACACTCAAATTTTGAATGAGCATCCGAACATTATTTTAATGCTTTTAACCAATGCACTTGTAGAGTTAATTCAGATTAATTTTCTCGTTTACCCCTGTGTAAACAAGCCTGTTGCCTATTCCCTGTCAATGAAAACCATCTCAGCTGAGACTCCTTCAACAACTCCAAACTGACAAACAACCTCCTAAAAGCAGCAGTTTAAATGATCCTCCCACACAGAGAAGTGTTTCTTCATCCCAATATCCCCATGCTCTCCCTGTGAGCTTTAGCAATCTCTAAGACTGAACTTGACATGCTGAGCCAGGCAGTAGTTGGGGCAAACATAGAAGTGCAGCAATTGTTTGAGACTGTCTGAAGACCTAAGTTATAAATATTTAATTATTCAGATATTACTTTTGCAGGGGAATATTGTATTTCAAATTACAAGATATTCTTTCTGAAAATCACAGTATTCTAGAGAGTTTTAGTAATTTTATCCCCTTCCATTATTTCAAAATATGGTCGATCCCCTTAGTCTGAATTAAGTACTTGTTCACCTAATGAATCTGATGTATCTCATTTTCTGATCTAACTTAGATCAGACCAGATCAGATGCAATCAGGATTCATAGGTAGAGGAGTAAAGAGGAACACAATCGATGGTATTTAAAAAACTATATTACCTTTACATTTTTTCCTTGAATATATTGTAGTCTAAGAGGACAAGAGGAAGCCTAAGATGGCCCAAATATTCTATCTTGCCATTTTTAAAGGGCGGTTGCAAAATCAATCATGAACAAAACAGTCCTATGAATAATACAGAAGCATATTTTTAATGCAAAAATATTAATTTTTTTAAGCATCAGTATGGAAATTTCAGACTTTTCATTATCTTGCTTCATTTTCAAACCACACTGTGTATTTGGCCAAAAGAAATCTCAGGAGGCAAATGTTGTCAAACGTTATTTTTACCACAATTCAAAAAAGCCCTTTAAAAATTGCCTTTTGGAAAATCTCAACTCAGAGAAAGCACCTGCCCTAAATCTAAAGTCATCCAGACAAACAAACAAACAAACAAAAAACCAAACAAGGCAAAGGCAGACTACTTCTACCCCAGACCATCAAGTACTGTTTGATTAGATGGCTAGGCTATATTTTTGTGTGTCTAATTTTTATGGAGGTAGTGCTAATGAATGAATGAATGTTGTTTGACGGCTACTACAGTCTCAGTTCTTTGATGGGTAAAAAGTTAGCATAGTTTCACTGAAACAGTTACCAGTATAGCATAATTAGGAAACGGGCCTATACATTAATATGCTTGTCCAGAATCAGAGAATCATTCGAGTGTGTGTGGGCACCCATGTATATGCAGCTAGCTAGAAGGATACCAATGTAAGTAAAATCTAGGTGTGTAGCAACACATCAGTTTATGTGACTTTTTTGGCTGTGGATATACAGCTGAACAGGGCTATACCGATGCATCAGTGCGTGTGTGTATGTGCTTGTGCACTTGCACACACATTCATTTGCATGTCTGTCTCTGCAGGTATGTTTCTACTTGTATGTGTGATCTGGCTGTGGTGCTTTCGGAATAGCAATGAGCTCAGGAAAAGCATGTGTGTATTTGTATCTGCCTGCGGACGGGTGGGCTTGTGTGGTGCCTGTGGATTCATTTCTTCTTGTGTGGTTTGTGTGGCCCTCCTGTGAGATGGACAGCTTCATGCACTCTGATCTCAGTGACCTTGCGTGCTTTCATTCCCATGAAAGGCAGTGTCCTTCCACAGCAAAAATACACCTGGGTGTCAGGAGTCCTGGATCCTCATCCAGCCATCCTGTCAATGGACTCTGTGACTGAGCAGGCTCTTTTAAATCTCTTCATGGCTCAGTTTCCTCTTTTTTTTTCTTTTTTTTTTTTTTTTAACAAAGACTGTGGACATAGACTGTCTCCTACCACATGGGTATACGTAATGCCATACGTGCTGGGCTCCATCTAGCTCAGTCAAAACCCTGGGTCCAAAGGGGATCTTCAGATACTATGCCACTGCCTTACAGTAATATTCATCCCTGCACATGCCTGCCTCCAAGTTTTGTTGTTTAGGTGTCCATCTGTGTGCTTGTGGCTAGCTATTTGTAGTTTTGTTGAAGTGTTTATCTCCCCCATGTACATACAGAGCAGGGGGAGGTAGAAAGGAAGGAGTTATTAAATGCCAAGCAGATATGCAATAAATCCCATTGATTTTACAAACTCCAACTTGTCTCCAGTCCCTTTCCATTCTTTATCCTGGGGGCATTGCAACAAAACCCTATTTTAAATACCTTTTTCTTTCCCTTCCCCCATTCTCCCTCCTCCCACTCCCCAAAAAAGTGTCAATATTTTATTTGGATTTTTAACTTCGCTCCATAACAGTTGTTTGACCTCCTGACTCATGTGAGTCACATAAATTCTGGGACTTTATTCAGGAGCCATGTTCCTGCTATTGAATAAGCAATTTGGGAGGGTGAATTAATGACTTGTGCTGTTGCTGGAAAGTCCCTGAAGAAATATTAAAATTGCTTGCAGACTGAATCAATACTCACTGAACACCCAGCATGAGGACCTGGGCTTTTTAATGGCTACAAGCAACGGCAGTCGGTAGAGGAAGGGGAATTCCTGTACACACAACGCATGCAGGCACACACAACCGACAGCCGTCTTTCCCCAGTGTTGCTGGTGTTCTCAGTAATGGCATATTGTTGTGCATGCAACCTGGTACGAGCTGATGGCTGCTGTGCCAAGGATAGCACTTAGAGTCCAGGTCCCCTGTCTCCGTCCCAAGAAGATCATGCAGGATTTGTAAAAGCTGGCCTTGTGCTAAGTGCTTGGGTTAGCATGTTCTGGCATAGTCTACAAGGCACAAGGAAGGTCAGTTAGCTTGGCACTATGAGCATGTTTTAAGTGGGCACTGCTTTTTTCCTCTCTGAAGGGGAAAGACACTATTGCTGGCTGTGCTGCTGTGGTTTGGGAAGAGGATTCATCTGTTTTGCAGACACATGTCTGTGAGATAGTTCTGTACTTTTGGATGCTGAACAGCATTTGCAGTCATTTGTGGTATGATGTGATGCTCAGGTTTTGCTTTCTTATGTTGGCCTGTGTTGTGGTGAGCCTTGAATGCCATCCACCTCCACTTATGTTAAGAGTGACCCAATCATGCTTTTGGTCATTGAGCAAAGGTGTCACTTCACTGGATCAGTCTATTTCAATGGCTGTGGGTGCAATCCTGCATGGTCCTGAGTGCCCTGGGGGTCCACCAGCCTCATGAGGACATGGATGTGCTCGGCATGCTCTTTGGTGAAGGTTTTACTGTTTGTTACTTGCTAGGCTGCCAACAGCCAGATTTTGCCCACACCCTGGGTGTAGGTCTGAGCCCCCTTTGGCAAGGGTGGGTTTTGTTGCCAGAGTTTTCCAGTGTCCTTTGAGAATGCAGCCCTGTGTTTTGCCATTGTGGTTGTGAATGGCTGTTTTGTATTCACTTGTTGGGCAGCTGTTATTGTGTATTAACACCGGGGTGGGTGCGCTTTGTATGACCGCATGTCTGTCTCATTGATTCCATCAGTATTATTTTGTAATCGTGTGTCTCTGTGATTGAGTTAGTGTGCATTTCAGGGCTCCTGTGTATTGAATAATGATGTCAGGGATTGGGTTGTTTGACTGGGTAATGGCCTCTTTTCAGTGTTGTAAGTGAATGTGTCCTTCTCCTGTTTCCCTGTCTCGGCTGGGGCAGGATCATTTACACTAGGTGTAAATGTGCATGTGCACTAAATGCAAATGTAAATGCTCATGTGCACTAAAAGAATATCCCTTTGGCTCCCCAGCATTCCCTGCCAGCGAGGCGTGCCGAGGGCACACCGCTCGCATGTGTGTGACACACAGGGTGGCACGTCTGGCTGGTTCTCAGCTACACATTCCAAGGTCTGTGGCCACTTACTTGTGAATAACCATGTGTGTCAGTGTATTTCTAAGGCTAAGCGAGTATGTTCTCGTGTGTGTGTGCCTGCCGGTGCACTCATGTTTTGCTCAGACTTTTCGGTTATGTTTTTGGACAAGTCTCCATACCCCAGGTTTCTTCACAAATCTATGCAAGGCTACACTGTGCAGTTTCGAATGGAGTCTTCACTGAATCTGTGAAGGGATCTGTAAATAACTACTTAGATCTACAGGCACACTTGCCTTTGCAAGGGTCTTATATGACTTTGTATATTATTGCACAGAAGGGTATCCGTGTCAGTTAGCAGATGACTCTGATCTGTGTGCAACTGCCTGATGATGTTCTCATGTCTGAACTGACCTGGTTCTCTTACATGTGTAAGAAAGAATGGGATGCTATGTCAGCAGCATTTAGCAGTAAATATATGTGCTGAGGAATGTTAAACGTACAGTGCATCTCTAGGTTTGTGCAATGGCTTCTGACTTGCGTGGATATTGTGTGCTAATGCCCGAAGACAGTGTAGCCACATTTGGTCCCTTGAAAATGAACAAGAGAGTTCAGTTATTTTTCAGCTGATGATTATGTGTCATTGCCTCATGGATTTATTTGCTCTGTGCAGGCAATGTGTCTGGCGTTGGGCCTGTTCTGTGCTTCCTCAGCCATCAAGATTTGGCCCAGCAGCAGTCACATCCAGACAGTCTGTGAAAAAGGCTGTGAAAGCTCCAGAAAACTTGCAAGAAAAGATCTCAACCGTTCCCTCACCAAAATAGCCCATCAGGGAAAGACCTGTGACCTCTCTCAGTCAGGTCATCTATATGGCTGGCATTTAGCAAGACAGTGAATTTGCCTTATATTTTTTGTTGAGGTTGCTAACAGGTAACTCCTCACTCCTCCTTGAATTAGCTCAAGCCTTCTTACTTCCCCTGCCTCCTCGTTTGTGTGCTGTCATTCTTTCCCCCCCTCCTCCTCTGTATTCCTGCCTGCATTTGACCTTGAACAGATGACACTGTCCTTAGTCCACCCATTGCTTTACCAGCTCCCACCCCTCACACTGGGGTAGCAGCATCAGGGTAACACGGGGCGGAAAAAAAATGAGGGAGTGAGGAAGGGAGAGAAGGGGGAGAGGGAGAGGGAGAGAGACCTGTTTGAAAATAATTGGAGGCTGTTAAACAGAGGAGCCCAGCATATCACTCTAGTAATGGAAATAAATTCCATTGTATTTGCATTTTAATTTTCCACATAAACAAAGGCCCGTAGTGTGCTGGCTTCGCCAGAATCACCGGCCAGAATTTAATTAGAAATGAAAAGTTTATAGGGTCCTCTTTAATGCGATTAATGCACAGTTAACATTTATCACATACATATGCTGGAATCGCCTTTTTTAAGCAACCACCGGCCATGAAATGAATTTCTTTTCAACTTTTTTAGCGTGCGTGAGGAAGGCTGTCTCTGGTGAGGCGGTCCAGTGAACACACTCCTGACAGCTTGGTAAACTGCAGCCCACAGAGGCTTAGTAGCCCCCATCCTCACTGAGGAAAGTTCAAGGTGGCTTAGAGGAAAGCATGGTCTAGTGGTTAAAGCCTGAAGTTGGGAGTCAGGGGATCTGGGTTGTATTCCCAACTCTGCCACATGCTCACTGCATGACTGACTTGCTCTCAGCATCTGTTTCTCTGGGTGTTAAAAATAAAAGAGAAATCAGCTGGAAGAAGATATCTCAGCCCCAGACCCCTCAGTGTCTCAAGCTCTGAAGAAACTTGCCCAGCCCTGTTGTATGGGATCTGGATTGGATCCCACACTGTGCTGACCTCTCAGCTCATCTCCCTGTGGCTGAGCATCCCCACGCTGGCTGCAGAGACAGGGGAGTACCCGCAGCGCTTGCCTGATGCGAGAGGCTGGGCTTCCCGGCGGGACCTCTTTGCACTGCCCCAGCTGCCTGCCCACGCCAGGCAGCGCTGGTCCCTGCTGCGTGTGTGTGTGGATCTCACACTGCTTGTATGAGATACACTTCTTCCTGCCAAGGCACATGAGACAGGAGTGGGGACAAACTCTGCCTGTGCAGTGTAGGAGCCCTGGCAACCCTGCTATGAAGGGACCTGTGTTGGCTGCTCAGGCAGCTCCATGTTTCTTCTGGGGATCTTCTTGTGCCAGTTTAGTCAGAAAAACTGCTGAGAACACAGGTTGTGAGATGCTGAGGCTGTCTGGCCTGAACCTCAGATCCTAACAAAAGCCTAATCAGGAGCAGCTACCAGGACTCCTTGTGTTAGGGGTAATTATACCTCCCCCACCCTTGGAGACCCTGAGAGGTCACCCCCTGAATGCTTATAAAAAGCCTTGAGCTTGTCTGAACAGGGACACTAGGAAAAGCAAGTCTAAATCTAGACAAATTATCGATATCCTTCCCTCACAGAGCACAACACTGAGATAAAAGGCCAAAGGTGAACACCTCCCCCGTGAGCCCATGCCCTTGCCAGAGCCAGGAGGGCATCAGGCTTGTCACCTCCCTGCCTCCTCCTGGCTCCCAGAGGGGACCATATCACTGCCAGTGTCCCCATTGTCCCTTCCGTATGCCACCTCCCCTTTTCTGTCCCTGTGACAGACAGGACTACAGCCCCCCTGCTCCCACGCTTCCTTCCAGGCTTGCAGACAAGCAGAGCAAATAAACCAGGCCCATGGACACAGAGTGTTAGCGTGTTAGGGACACAGCAGGGGAAGGAGGAACATGAAACCTCTATTGATCCCTTGAGGAATGATGTCCCTTCCTTATCTTATCAGATTCTCTTCACTCTTCAATTATAGTCTGTTGAAATTGGCCTCTTAACCCAAACAAGATAACCTGGGTAATGAGGAGAAGAGTGTGAGGGGAGGGGAGAGGAAGGGAGAGAAGAGCAGAGCCCAGCGCATTAAACTATGGCTATCATTAGAAATATCTCCTTTAGCGTAACCCCCTCTGCCCCCACCGTCCCCAGGTATCTCTTTCTTCCATCATGTATCAGATGAACTGACACACATCCGCTTCCTGACAAATACCCCACATCGTTTATGCTCCTCGTTCCCTCTGATTCACTAGGTATCCCCAACTGACGCATGTCCCCACATTCATATGTGGCATCTCTGTGTACATGTGTACTCGCCCTGACATACGCCCTCTGCTCACACATCTCAGCAGATGCCATTCTGCCATACACACACTCATACATATTTGTGTTACTGATGCTGCCCATCAGCATTCTCCACGTTAGTGGCATGCCAGCTGTATCACTGTATACCCAGGTCTACCCAAAAGAACGGCCGACCAAGACATAAGCACCGCTATGTCCCCCACACATCTGTCCACAGACACAGTTCATCAGTGCATTCACACAAGTGCCTTGACATCAAGAAGCAGTTGCACAGAATCCTGCACAGAGTCCCACAAATCCAGACAGGCTTATTGCCGTGCCTTTGCTCACCCCTATGACTCCTACCATGTTAACTGCAGAGTTACGATGTTGTTTCCATGGGTAAGACTATTCCTAGTTCTTACACAGCCCTGTAATACCTACATGCATACCTATAAGTCTATACTCCCAGACGGACATGTTGCCCTAGTGATATGCCCATGCTCTTCCTTGTACACATGTCATGGGGTATAGGGCATGTCTCGCCCAAATATCCATTACAGAGAAGATTGTCTGGTGGAACAATAGGTACTCAGCAGTCTACCTGCACAAATGCACCCAGGTTTCAATGCTCAAATTACTTCACTGTGCACAGAATGATCCAGGAGTGCATTCAAATGGTGCAGAAGGTGCTTTCATTTTGGAAAGGTGGTGCTCTAAGTAGTACAAAGCCTTCCTTTACAAAGCTGACACCCTCCTCTTGCTCTCTTCTAAATAGTGTATTCCCCAGGATCACTTTATCCCCTTGTCTTTCACTGTGCCAGTATACACATCCACCTGAAATGGGCCACGCTCCCTTCCATTTCATGTCTCCCTGTGCCACCAGCTCTGACAGTTTCACCTGCTGGGCACCAAGACCTGGAAGGGGGTCACCCATAGGCAGGTATTTTTCTTTAACTCTTTGCAGGTCACAAAAATTCATGTAATCTGTAAAAGAGGCTTAGAATCACCAAAGTCATCTTTTTGCAAATTTACACATGCTCTCTCGTGTACAAGTGTACAGACTCACCCATGCAGTTCCCCCTCCTCTCCAGCTTGTGCACCTCACAAGACTCCGTGCACAGGCAGATACGCTTAACTCTGACCCCATCCTTGCTGCCTCCATGTTCATGGACCCCCAACTCAGACACACATGTAGCCTGCAATTGTTAAAGCCACATTAGGGAGTTGGATGTCAATACTAGATTACTCACTGCATCTTGTTTGGCGCAATGGCCAAGACTGCCCTCTGTTAAACCACAGATGGTCTGGTTTTGACACTGTCCAAGTCAAATCTGCCTTAGCCTTTCACTCCGTCCTTATCTCTTGCCCTTTCCTCCTCCAAGCCTGCCCAGCTGTGCTCTCCATCCTTGCTGGAAGCTTCATGTTGTGGCTCTTTCTCTATGAGAGACAGCACTACAAATGCTGTCTCTTTAAAACTCTAAATATGCTGTTTGTTCTGCAAGGAAGCGGAATTTGTGAGGTTATTTCCCCTCTGCCTCTGCTTGCACAGCCTTGGCCCATTTGTGCGTAGCACGTCCCAGAAATACACTTGCCCAGTGCACTCTGTATGTAAAAATGATCTCCTTTTCTTCAGAAATATTATTCCTTCCTTTCCTCTTCTCTTCTACGTCCTCCCTTCCCAACTGATTTTATAAATGAGTGTATATATATTTTTGTGTATGTATAATTTATGTATAAATACATAATTTTTCAAGCTCCAAAGTATAAATTTAAACAAACAAGAAAGGGCCTTAATCTATATAAATATTAACAGCAGGCACAATTACATAGCTACATTGTGCTGCGGTCTTTCTTTTTAAAGGCAGATGACCAAAAATTGTTCTTAAAAGATTTTTTTTAGAGAAACATGAGTATGTTGAAGGGAAATAGATCCTTTAAGAAGAGCCCAAATGTTAGTGCCCAAAGACTCTATTGCAATTTTAAAGTGAGAGCTTAAAGATGGGCAGTGGAGTGATGAGGTTGTCCTCGTATTTCAGCCCAGCTTGAAGAAAATGAGGACTAGTTCTGGGAATTGAAGGGCTGGGATATTAAGCCTCCCTGACCAAAGAAACAGATACTCCTTTTGCTGCCAGAACCATCCAAACTACCCTGAAAGTAGAGGTGGTCCAGGGCACCTTGTCTGGCAGGTATGTGAGGGTTTATTTTGTGACTTTGTCGTCCAGCTGCAGTCTTTGCTTTTCCTTTTATAAATTAACAAACAGGCAGAAATCAGCCTTGCAAAACATGGATACCACCCTTCTCAACTGAAATGCAGTGATGGGCATTTTGAGCAGAGCTGATCACTGTTCTTGATTCAATTTGTCTCCCAACCAGAGATGCAAGTTTAACCCTGTGCCTTGGACCCTGCAAAAGGTGCTTGCCTTGGAAGGGAGGGAAACGGGTCAAAATGGAGCCAAAGGAATAAAAACTAAATTGGCTTCCAGGAGAGAGCAATTAGTAGAGGCAAATTCCATCATATCTGTGTGTGTATGCATGTGTGAATGTTTTGGGGGAATTTCTAAAAGCTTGGAGAACAACATGCCGTGCAAATTTTAGAAAGGGTGCAGGAACTGCAAAGCTAGTGGATGACAGCAGCAAGAAATGCCCTATTTCTATTTTTCATACAGGGAGAGACAAGCCACCAGAATCTCCCTTCATGATTTAGCAGTGCAGTTTGGGTAAATGTTTCATACATAGCATTTTCTGGGCAGCGTATCTGTGAACTCACAGTCCGTTAGCTCAGGCTTTTGGCACATCACTCTTTCTCCTCTCTGTCAAAACTGGTACACACATAAATCCCAAGCTAGACAGAGGACAAAGGAATATCCTTCCCTGACCACATCCAACCCCTGTATATGCTTCCTTTAGCCTACCAGCATTTTGTATCACCGTCTACGTGCCTGCCCAGATACATGTTCCTTGCCATGTGGTATCCAACCAGTAGGCACGTTTCCCCAAAGGTACCTATCTGCATTACACTCACAGTCCCCATATAAATGTCCTATTAAAAAAAACCCACAGTATAACTCTGTGTTTTCCTTCTCCATACCCCTCTCTGAACACATCAACTTTTCAAATTTGCCGAGTGTGTATATATATATGTATGCCTAGTGTATGTATATATATATGTGTGTATATATATATATATAAAAACATACATTCTATGCCACTCCTATCCCATCACTCCTCAATATCTACATGGACAGACGTATTCTGTCCATGCATCTCAAACACTTTTGGTCATTTCTCACACTCCAACCACAGCTATTCCTCTCCTATGGTTCCAGGATTGAACTATTGTGTTGTCCATTTCCCAGAGACAAGGGGTCTAGTTACAGGGTTATTGATTGGTTTTCATGCAGACAGATGAATCTGCCTTTGGTCTTCCCACCAAAATCCACCTCTGTACGGGCTGATTGTCACTGATCCAGGGATAGGATTTCACCAGGAGACCACCCTCCATGCAAACATCCTTCACCCGGGCCACGGATGGTAATAAATGGAGTCAGGCTGAGCCATAATAAAAGCAATTGAGTGGGTTACCTGTGCAGACATGAGATTTATACCTCCTCATATTTGATGTGATTGTTTTATTGAGTTCTCAGTGCAGTTAGGATGCCGTTTATTTATTTATTTATATGCCTACTTATCAGGGAAGAGAGGGGAGGCTGTTGCAGCCTAGCTAGTGCTCAGCCTCCGTCTTGTCAGATACAAACCCAAAGAACAGCGCTCTCCAATTTTGCTCTGCCGTTTACCTACACTTGGACTTAGTGGGTGAGCCCTGGCCAGATATCTCATTTCCTGCAACAGAGAGAGATGTTTGTTTCGGGATTCCTGAAACCTTGAGGACTGTCTGAATTATGAGCCCAGCAGAAGCTAAGGGGATGGTGTAAAGAAAGACACGTGTATATGCTGCTTTTCTAGAGGAACCTCTCAAAAGAAATTCCTATTTACGCTGTGCCTGTTTTGGACAATGGGCTGTGATCTATGCACAGAGCCTCTTTATGCTATTGCAGTAGAAATAGTAAGCACCAGCATTGCTTCTGACTGTCATCACATGTGAGCGTTGAGAAATATTAGCAGGTGCAAATTGATTGGAAATGAATATTTCTAAGTGCACTCTGAGGAGTTTGGAAACGGAGTGATTAGATTTGTGATTTTCAGCTGGATAGATAGCCATATAAGTGCTACAAAATCAGCTCTCAGTTACTGGCACTAGAGAAAATTGGAGGCTAGTGCTGAATATCGTAGTGTCTAGTATTTCATCACAAACCTAACGGTGTTTGTTGTGGGTTTTCCAGCTCCTCTAGTCAAGTGATAGCATGAGAATTTCAGTTCTCATTTAATAAAGTATGTTTCCAGCACTATGCAGGGGTGGGGCTTGAAAAAGGGCCTGTCTGCTCTCTGAAGACTCAAAGGACTGCATTGTTAAGGTGTTCTTAAAGTCATTTAATGGGAGTCAGATATTCAAATCCCTTTAAAAATTTAGGTTAGGAAAGAGAAAACAAGTGAAAACAAACCCACATTGTATTACAAGTACTCATAATTTTGATGCCGATTGCATGATTTAGGCTCTGCCTTGGCATTTTTACACAGCTGGGACTGGTAAACATGGCCATGCGTGTATAGGCTTTGGTAGATTAGTTGGGATTACAGCGGAAAAATCTTTATTCCCATTAGCTCTCTGTTTAAAGAATGATTGGGAGAAAAACTCAAACCTTTCTGACACTTTCAGGAGTACTAATCATCATCAGAACTGGCTACACACAGATGAGATTTCCTAAAGCGCTAGTTAGCTGCGTGTATGTCAGGCCAATGACAAATGCTTTTGAAAGCCTTTCCACTTATGGAGACCCTCCCCAAAAGTGGGCTCACTAAATATTTTGCTGATTGTAAGTAGCAAGCCTAAACTCCATTTGAATTTCATCATGCCTCGATTAAAGACCACAGCAAGTTAATCTAAGTGAAGCTCAGCCTTGTTCAACTGTTTTGAAGTTACGTCTTTTTATTCAAGTAATATGGAAATATTTGGATTGAATGGACTTTAGAATCAGAGATGGTTTTTTGGGGGATATTTGATATGCTGCTGAAAACACAACTTTGTTTTGTATGCATCATGTCATCATATCATAAAGGGTCCACCTGGCCTGCCACAGCATTATCTATCTCTTTAGCCAACGCCAAGATTATTTCCTATTATAGGGTTGCTTGTTATAAATACCATTTAGCTATATATAATCCAAGAAATCAAGAATTCCTGTGGGATGCAATTCCACAATTTAATGGACCTCTCTATCAGGAGATTCCTTCTGCTACCATTTAAATGCTTCCTTTCTTATTGCCCTCCCTTCATTCCTGGCTATACTGCTTTGTTTAAACATGAATAATTCCTTTCCTGTTGGAAGGATTCTGCCCTTCAGATCACTATATTGTTCTCACCACTTCGTCATTGCTTGGCCAAGCCACTTATATTTTCTCCTCTTTTTTCCCAAAGTCAAATGAGTTTTCCACATAATAGTGATTCTGGTAAATGAGGTTTAGCTCCATAAGACTCATTCACCCAGCACTGAAATGCAGCTACCTCTATGGCAGAACGCAGCAATCATTCACTAGACGCAAAAGCTTGAAAATTTTTAACTTCCAACAAAAATCAAGCTTTCTGTACATTTATATGAAAAGGAAGGGTTGGGTTTTTCGCGTGATAAAGAGACCGATGTGGTTCTGAACTTCGAGGTTCACAGAACAGGGAGCTCAAAACTTCTCAGGCACAACCAATTTTACTCGCTAACTGCCTCTGTTGAGCTAATATCTCTGCAATATGAAAATTAGGAAAAAAAAAATGCAGCTAGCTTATTGTAGTTCCCACCATACAACCTTCCAGTGGCCAGATATGAGGAATAAGACAAAGAGAAATGCTGTGAGCATTCATTTACTCTTTCAGCTGCAGTAACATTGTCTGTAACCTCTGCTTTATGAGCCTGTCCTTTATTTGCAATGATAAAAAGAAGATAATACCAGGTTTGTGTCTGATGGAAAAGAATCTGAATTTAAAGGAGTATATTCCTTGTAATGAAGCCCTGTGTGACCCAACTGCATTCTTCACTCAGCTGAAAGCAACTGACAGCAGAAGTCTTCTGCCTTGAGAGCATGCAGGAAATCGCACGGGAACCCTAGACTCAGCACCAGCTAAGTGAGAGGATCCCAACTAGGATCCAGAGTTTCTTTGCACGCTGAAAGGTGCCAGATTATGAGACCTGGTAAACTCTGTTGAGTACTGTCAGATGAGTTTTCTTCTCCCCTGTTTGACCCGTTGTCAGTCAGAGGCTAATCCAGTCTACATGGCCAGTCTAACCCTCAGCCTCTCTATTAAGAAAACTCACGTGTGGTTACTAAATACCAATGATGGTGATAGGTTTGTGTGACACACACACTTGATGGTTAAAACTCTGCAATTCACCCTGTGTTCACTGCATGCTGTCACCACTTCTGGTCACTATGAACAAGCTGCCATCAGAGATACTCTGCACTCTTCCAAATTCTCCGTAGACCCACTACCTCTCTTCCAATAATTCCAGATTTGTTTGGTGGGAAAGACAGGGAAGGATTTATCAGTGTCTTTGCCCAGGGTGTCCTTTGCGGAAATTCTCAAGTGAGGTTAGGGAGAGTGACTCAGAAAACTCTGCATAACATTGATTTCTTCCGTGTATGACACAGCCCCTGCCCTAATACGCCTGCCTTTTGCCAGACTTGATTGTTTGTCTTGAGACATTACGTTCATCTCAATCAAGATTCTGTTCTGTTCTGTGTCCCTTGTGTGGGCTAAAGCCTCAGCTGATGTAAAACAACCTATCTCTAGTTTTGAAGCTTTTCTTGTTACACGTTGAACTCCAGAGGCGTTTTTTGTGAAAGATCACAGAGTTTTACAAAGATAGCTAAATGCTGCCATTTTCATTTTACAGATGTCAAAGCAGCCTCATAAGGAGTCCGTGCAACCTACCCAAGATCAACCAGAATGTTAATGGCAGAACTGGTAAGAGAAATTTGACTTCCTAATACACTGTTCTTTGCTCTAAACTACAGGCCTGCCCACGTCCACTGAGATTGGCCACATGCTCAATAATATTTCAATGTGCAAGTATATTTCACTGGTCATTACAACCTGAATCAATGTGTGTGTCTTTCCATATGTATTTTTAAAAAGCACATCATTATCGGATACTTTAAATAGGAATCATTAGCCAATAGTTATATAATGAAACGGGAAACATCTCCCCAGACTGAGCGCTTAACGCTAGACATTAATGTATACCCAATACCTAAGAGAAGATTGAAAAAACATCTAACGGCTTGACTGAGATAATGTATCTGCTAAACATCATTCGCTACCATGGGGTATTAATTAGGTCTACTCTCAGGAACTCAGGGTCCAAAGCTTATCCAGGAGGCTGACTGAATCAGTAACGTTTTGGCTTCAGCATTCCTTGGACAAGGAACTAATTGTGAGTCCCCAGAGCTGCACCCAGCCCCAGGAGAGCTGGGATAGAGGGACATACTGGGTGGGGGGGTGTTTTGCTGTGCCTTTCTGAACCTGGAAGGAATTAATGAATTTAAGAGAAGCAGGAAATAGTGCTTAAGCTATAATGTCCATTGCATCACTTGCTGCATAACCGTAATGTGCTCCGTCCTGTTCCTACTAAAGTACACTGCCTAATTCAAAAGATCTTTCTGGCGTGATTAGTATCTCATGAAACCCGTGTTCTGAGGCTAACTGTATGTACCGATAAACAAAGAAAACTTCCCATTAACATCTGCCATCAAGTTCATACTTAGGAGCCCGCCACAAGGCTTACAGCAGTACGTACATCCAGTTCAAATATTCTAACCCAAAGCAACCAGAGATAACTCATTTATAGCCATGCAATGGATGGAAAAGTTTGGGCTGGCAAGGTGCTTGAGAAGTGAGGTGGTCAAATGATTTCAAGTAAGCATTTATTGTTTGCCAGAGAAGGTGCACATTGCGTGCACTGTGCATTTATGTGTGTGTTTACATACATGGATGTATAAATACATACGTATGGATATATGTGTGTGCAACCTATACATACACGATAGGCTTATACTGTGTAGTACCTAAGGTATGAATTGGGAACAGGAAAGCCCCCGATGCACAGATAACTGCTCTGTCTTGATCTTGTCAGTTCTGGTGTGCTTTGCTTATTAACTAGTATACTTTCTAGCCTTTTTTTTGTTGTTTTTTTTTCCATAATTAAAGCAAAACTACCACATAGCAGAAGACTTAAATTTTTCCCTGAATCTTGATGGGGTAGTTAAACCATGTTTTTCACCAGAGTCCATATCTAGCCTTTGTCTGCTTGAGTTTGGTATGAACAAGTTTCTGATAAATCTCGATACTGAATTACATGTCATCCCAAATGCGTCCTGATATCCTCAGTGCAATCCCGATGGATCAGTGCAATGTGGGCATATATAATTCATGTATTGCCAAAAAATAGTTTATGGAAAATAGACTTTTTAAATGTTTTAGGGAAACTTCAAAAAATGGAATCGAAACAGCGTTGGTTTGTATTCTCTCACATGAAAACCTTTGTTAATGTTAGAATAATTCCCCGAAAGAAAGAAAATAAAATGTAATTAATACACTTTCAGAAAATCTTACAATAACTGAAAGTAGGGTGAGGTTTTTTCCCCATGTACAAGATCTCCATTTTGAAGCGCAGTATTCACAATCTAACTAGGGACATGAGTAACTTCTATATCTGTAAATACCTCGCTTATAGTCTCAAGAGGCTAAACTGCTCATAGATAGAGCTCTAACAGTTCTGTACATTGGTCCAATGCAATTTTTGCTTTGAAAACCCCAGATTTTGTGAAAATATAATGATAGATATTTCTAGGAGGATGATTTTAAAAATTGTCATCTATCTGAAGCTGCTCAGAGTCAGAATGTTAGATTAACTCCGATTTGTGATCATACTGCAAGCGAGGGATGTACTGTTACAGAAGATTGCCCCAAATCTGTATGTTTATTTTTACAATGGGAGAGAGAACAAAATAGCTTTAAATTGTGTGTTTTTTGAGTTTTGTGAGCTGGAGTCACAAGTCACTGGAATGATGAAACTGACACTAGTCTCCATGGCACCAGGATCAGGTCCTTTATACTTGCTATTTCCTATTCCACTGCAATTTTTTCCCAGTTCTCTGTCTTACTCCTGCCTAGCACAGACAAAAATTTTGTGACCTGTGATATGATGGGCTTGCTATGAGTTTTGGGGAGCCCCATACAAAGGGGAACAGTAGGAAGTTGAGCCTAATTTTTTTAAAGCAGTGGAGAAAAACTTAATAAAACGAAGCCAAAATGTTCTTGTGCCTTGGTGACTACACACTCAAATGGCACCTCAATATGAATATTGTGGGTTGCAGCTGAGTGTCTTTAATATAATAATCTTTAGCAGCTACAAAGCTATTGTCCTTCTCAAAGCATTTTATAAGTGCAGACTGACCTCGGTTCCCACCTCATTCTGAGAAGGACCAGTCTTCTTTTCCAGCGTGGGGAAACTGAGGTAAGAAACCCCCAAAGCCCTGCCATAAACTGGTATCAAAGGTGGGACCAAAACCGGACTCTCAGCCTTATGTGTGGGACATCGCAACCCTGATGTGAGGTGGTAGGTCCGGCAGGCATAAGGCTGTGACTTCAGTGACATTTGGATGCTAACATCCCTTGAGCTAGCAGAAGTATACATGTGTATCAGGTACATGTATGCTATTCCTCCAAAGAGCCCAGAGCTGTTCCTCTGGACTCCTGTACCACCAGCTTAATCCCTCCCAGGGATAGCTGGCTGTCCTTCCAGAGCTGCCTTTGTGAGGTGTCTGAATGTCAAACTGTTATTATTTCAGTACCTGACTGAGAGAGTAACAGAGACCTGGAGGTTTTTAGGAGGGTGTATAATTAGCCGATCAGTATTATGTTACCCTGTTCATAACTTAATAACCATTTTAATACAGATGGCACACACAGGGATAATTTCCTAGGGTAGCCTAGCAGTATATTACAGACAGTGTGTCTGAGGGAATCTTTCTTAGCCAAGGTACATTCCAGTAGCTAATTCTACCTGCTGTTTTCAAGATGATTTGGGATAATTCCATATCATTTGCAAAATATTAAAACCCATTTATATAGGATGCCAGATTTAGAAATACACAGTCTGAGTTATTAGACATATTTTGATAAATCTGCCATGAAAAGCGCAAGACAAAAAATACCACTGCAGTTTCACTGCTATTTATTTTTTGCTTCCCTTGCTATAAATACACCGGGTTCAAAAAAAAAATCTGGCTAAACTTGTTATATATCAAAAGGGCCAATATACTGGCTTGTGCGTTTTTATCTATGCGGACGCTACAAAAGCCTGTATGCATATTTACATTTACCCTATATACATTTATATCAGTGGGAAGCACAATACATTTGGGATCGCATACACATTTTCACGTATCCTTACTCTGTCGGTGAGCTATTTTGTGCCTGCATATACACCCTTTGTGAGTATGCCAGTTACTCTGTTTCTAGAGGTTGTATTTCTGAGGACATAGGGAAGGTATCCGTACATACCTTACACTGAAACAGGGTAATTACTTTTACTGTGTGCGTGAGACTGTTGTGTGTGGCCGAAGTGTGAAGATCTAGTATATTCGTTGCCTTTGAATGTGCAGGCGTGTGAGCAGTCTGAGCGCTTTGCAGCATGTTAGCGCTTGATTACATCTATCACCGGCCTTTTTCTCCTGCATCGATCTTTTTTTTTTTTTTTTTTGCTTGTCATACGGTTATTTTTGTCACCTCAAACCTGAGACCGAATCTGAGTCCCTCTACCAACAAAAATCGCACCCTAGCAGCTGGGGGGAAGGAGAGGAGGGGGAAGGTGGGAGGGGGGAAGAATTGTTCCCTGGTGCTGAATCAATGCCGCTGCTTCGCAGCCTCCTGCCAGGGCAGAGATCAGCCCGAGCCGGGAGCCGCAGGGACCGCGGGGAGCAGCGCTCCCCAGCCGGGGTACCGGGGCAGGACACAGCCTAGCCGGCTTAGGCGTTCTCTCGGGCTAGCCGTGAGGAGTGAACCGGGGGGAGTGGGTGCGAGGGAAGCCTTCCTCCAGCACTCAGCGGCTCGGGGCTGTGAGCCCAGCTTGGCACCGGGTAGCGGCAGCTTTTCGGCTCGGAGCCCTAGTACCCTGGCAAGGCTGGCGGTCATTTACACCCCGGGAGGGGCGTTGGAGGGAAGGGGAAAACCCGTCTCCGCCGCTCGTCACCCCGGCTGGCTCGAACAGCCCCAAACCTTTGCGGCACCGCCGGGCTGCTCGGCGGGGAGCTCATCTGCTGTCGCAGCAGTGCTGCCCGCCCCGGGCCAGGCGGCCGGCGCAAGCTGCAGCCCTGCGGCGAGCAGCAGCGAGCCCCGGGGCAGACCCGCTGCCCGGGACTGGGCTCCTGGGTCACGGCGGGACCGGGTAGCGCCCGCTGGGCCGGGAGCTGGCCGGCTGTGTCCAAGGTCCCGCTCCGGGCGGGCGGCTGGACCTAACCTGACAGGGGAAAGGGTTGTGCCATCCGCGCTGCGAAGGGAGGTTTTATGAGGCCGTAAAGAGGCGATTGGGCCGCGAGCAGGGCTGCGGGGCTGCTCTTACCTGTTTATGGAGGAGACGCTGGGGACCGTGTCGTTGTCGCAGATGCCCTCGGCCAGTAGCCTGTCCCGGATCTCCCAGGCGAACATGGTCGGATTTTGTCTCTTGTACTCGGCGATTTTATCCACTACTTTGGGGGTCGCCACTTTGGGTTTGGAGCCGCCGATCACCCCGGGCTTGATGCTCCCGGTCTCGTAATACCTGCACAAAGGACGGTCAGTGACCTGCCGTGCCCGGAACAGCCCCGCCATCCCCAAGCACCCGGTGCCCCCCTGCCCCTCGGAGCGCCTCGCAGCCCCCGGCCCCGCTCCCGGCTTCGGCCCGCCGGTGTGCGGCGTCGGGCTGTGGCGGCACGGGTGCGGCATGGCGCGGCTCCGCGGGGCGCCTGTGGCTGGGGTTGCCCTGTCTCCTCTCCAGGGCTCGCTCCCGCCTTGTTTTCTTTTTTTGTTGTTTTCTTTTTTTTTTTTTTTACGTGTGTGAGAAGCGAGGGGCGCTGGGCTGTTCGCTGCCTCCTCCTTCCCCCACCTTACACGCACACACTCGTTTCAGGCCTGGGGATCGGGAAACAACAGAAACGTTCGTCCCGATGCACCCGGCCGGAGGCGAAGCCTACCGACCGCGGGGCCGAGGAGGGGGAGCGGAGAGCGGGCGATGCCGGGCTCACACCTCCCGCCCCCGGCTCTCCCGGTCGGCATCTCCCCGCCGGCTCCGCTCGCCGCGCTCGGGGCGCTGGCAAGGCTGTGGGTGCGGGATTGCGGTTTATTCCCCCATCCTCACCACCCCCACACCTCCGGGTCCCTCGGATGCGGGTGGTCGTACGGGGCAGCTCCAGCCTATCTCCCCGCTGGCTTTCCTCTCGGCAGCTGCTCTGACCCGTCCTTTGCAGAGGGCACACGGCAGCGCGCACACACCACCCGCACAGGCGTCTGGGGCTCTGCCGCCTGCTGACACCGAGCATCCGAGCGGCCGGGCCCGAGGGCGCCGGCCCCCCGCCCCCGGCTTGCCTCTGGCAATGTTTCACACCACGTTTAGCGGCGATCGGTTACCGTCGGTGTTTATTTATCTGCCCCGTTGTTTATTTGTTTAACCGTGTATTTGCTAAGGCAGCTCACGGATTGTTGTGAGTTGGGGGATTTTTTTTTCTTTCTGATTATTTTGGTCGTTCTTTCGTTTTGGTTTTGTGTTTTTGGTTTTTTTTTCCTCCCCCATCCCTCTCTTTCCCGCCCTCAGGCCCACCCCTTGCAAATTGTTTCTCTTCCCAGGAGTTTCCAAACACCGCCGGGGGCGACGGGGGGTAATGTCTGGGAGAGCACGTCCTTCCCGGCTGGAGGAGGGGGCCCTGCTCAGCCGCGGGCTCCCACGGCGCAGAGGTGCCGGGGCCGCTCGGAGAGGTGGCGGGGAGAGCCCGGCGCCGCGGGAAAGGCGAGAGGTCACACTGGAGCGGGGAAGGGATGTGCCGGTGCTATCCCAGGGGAGGGGAAGGAGCTGCCTTTTGCCTTACCTGCCCAGGATCTTGCTGACACAACCGTGGCTGACCCGCAGCTGCCTGGAAATGTCACAGGGTCGCACCCCCTGGTGAGCCAGCTCCACTATCCTTTGTCTCACCACGTCAGGTAGGGGCCTGCCGTTCACAAACACCCCCCCGAGCTGGTTCACACCCCCGTGCCCTGCTGGGGAAAGAGAAAGAAAAAAACACAACAACCCACGCACACCAGAAACACACCGTTAGTCGTGGATTCTTCGGCACTCGTACTGCAAAATCTCCAGTCACTACAGATGGATGGAGGCGATGGCGGGGGATCGAGAGGGGGAACAAAACGTTGGGGAAAGAGAAAAAGAGAGAGAGAAGGGGACTGGGGGTGGGGGGGCGGAGGAGGCGGGGGGGGGGGGGGGGGGGGGCGGGCGGGAGGAAAATGATAACCAGAGAAAAATAAAGAAGGAAACAGTAAGAGAGAAAAAAAGAAAAAGGAAGAAAGATTAAAAAGAGCGAGAGAGAAAGAACGGAAGAAAGAAATGAGAAAGGAATAAAGAAAGACAGAGAGACAGAGATAGACGAGGAAAGCTGGGAAGGAAATACAAGGCAGAGTGAATTTTCACGAGACGAAGGCTAACCGCGGAATATCCCCCCCACCCGTACTCCGTCTCTCCTCCCGGGGCCGGAGAGCCCCTCTCCCTCTCGCGGTCTCCGCCCGGGACGCCGGAGCGGCTGCTTCTCAGGGCCATGGTGATGGGGCGAGGATGGAGGCAGTGCCCGCTCCCGCTCCTTTCACAAGAGTTGGGGAGAGATGCGCTCCCCAACTCCGGAGCTAAGCTGCTTAGCGGCTCCGATCGGAGCCTACCCCAGTCCTCCTTCTCTATACTCTTGGGCTTTTCCTCTCTCCTTTCATTTTCTTTCCACGATTTTCTGTCACAATGTCAATTACCCCTCCCTCACCCCGCGGCATGTCCCCCATGCAATGCGTCCTCTCCCGTTATTTTCGGATGCGAGTTGAAGGGATTCGGACAGGGGAAAAAAAAAAAAAAAGGAAAAAAATGTAGGGAGAGGGAGGGAGACAGAAAGAGAATATTTTATGTCCTGCGGCCGGTGTTCGTTTACAGACTCTCTGTGCTCTGCTTTCGATCTTTAAAGGAGAAATCCTCCAGTTAAAAAAACAAACAAACAAAAAAATAACAGACTCGCACGGTTACGTCTTTTATCCCCCCTCACAAATCTATTTCAGGGAGAACTTAAAATGCTCCGTTTTCTTCTGTTTCTCCTTTCCAGTCAAAAACCCGCGCTCTCTCAGATAGGACTGCTAGGATCGCTTTTTTCCCCCGATCTTTTTCCATTTACGAGAAATAACTTGGAGGGGGGGGGGAGGAGGAAATACGCATGCACCTGATAAACGCGAGCAGGAATAAAGGGAAACATTTCCTTTTGGGACTCGGCGAAACAGGCGGTGGTGAACTGCTCGCACCTGGGGTGGTCTGCGTTCGAGACGGGAGCAGTCTGGCTTTGCCCGGGCGTGCGGGGAGATGCACACTCGCGGGAGGTGCAGCTTCGCTGGCGCTGCTACCTGGGTGTCTCTATCTACGGAATATCCAGCTGATATAGCTGTGGAGTGTACACTGTATTAAAGCTTTCCTTTCACACAGCCCTAACCTTCTGTATCTTCCTCGCCAAGAGATCTTAGTTCGTTTTGCAGTTTGCTGAAAAATGATCTGTTTGTATTTTCTGTGTGTTTTTTTTCTCCCCTGCTTCTGACACTGACTTATTGGCTCTGAACTTAGTGGAAACTCTCATTGCCCTGCGATCGATCCAAGTCCTTTCGCACAAATAGAGTTTTTTCCATCTCCCCCACCCCTTCAGTACCACCTCCACATATCCCCTCCCAGCCGCCTCGGCCAGGGCGCCGGCTGGCTTCCCCGTCCCTTCCCCGATGAGACGGGGTTATTTATTGCATTGTTTTGTTGGTCTTTCTTAAAACATATTTAGGGTTTGGTGGGAGGATAGGGGGAGGGGAGCGGGAGGGGAGGGGGAGAATTGGGGTATATATTTATCTGCCTCCGCTAAAACCCGCGGGTATATGTTGCTGTGTGTTTTCTTCATTTGTTCAGAAGCCCTTCTGCACATGTTGCCTCTAAAGTTACAAGACAGCAATTCCTTCGGCAACTCCGTGATAAATAATTCAAAGTACCTTTTATAACTCGCATTACAAAGTATTAAAAGGCAACAGATGCAAAAAAGATTAAAAATTAATAATTCAAATTATCGGAGCCCGGATATTTTTCACACGAGTTTGTTTTGATCTGCCCCGCGCTTTTCTAAGGTTATTTCTATCAGAGCAGCGGGATATTTACGTGTATTTATCTGCGGATAAGTGCTGGTGACTGTACACATTTATACCCAGCCAGTCGTACCATGTTTTGCTGCCGCTGGGCGTGTGTCCGGAGCCCGCGCCCGTGTGGCTTTTAATTGCTTGCTAATATCTAAGTCTGTAGCTCTAGGAATACATTTTAGGAAACAAATCAAATGTTGATTTTATTATTATTTTTTGTAAGCGGAAGCCAAAATTGTTGACGAATCTCACTGGAGTTTGTTTGGTTTAAAAAAAAAAATAATAAAAATTGGAGACAGTGAAACGGTTCTTTCGGCTGCCTGCGGTGCTCCCGCTCGCACCAGAGGCAGAGCCACTGCCGTCGCCTCTGAAAGCAGCTCGCAGCACTGAAAACTAAAAAATAACGTCTCATGCACTGATTGTTTTCTGTTAAAGGGCTTCGAAAATTAAACCCTACATTTTAAGCAATCTATCCTGGAAATCATTAATTTGGAAACAGGAAGACAGTTACCTACGTTCCCATTTGTGTATCTGATGATCGGTTTATAATTCTGCGCCTTCCTTCTCACGACAAAAATCGGAATTTTTTAGGCTTCAAGCATTTCCATTTGATATCTTTTCGATTTGTTTTCATGCAGCGGGCAAGGCGTGTCCTCAAAAGTTTCGGTGTCAAAAGTTATAAATTGCTCTTAATTATTCATTTCCTGACTCGAGATGCTCTCAATCTCGGATTCCTATTTCTATTTTTTCCCCTTCAATTTAAATATCGGGATTATTTTCCTTACTGCAGTGAAATTAAAATCCCTGAAAAAAATCTTGGTACACTCCTGGTAAAAGGGGTCTTTTCGCTTTCCTTCGCCCCCCTCCTTCAGAAAGGTTCCTTAAAGTTAAGATATATCACGAATGCACTTTCCTCTGTGCCAGGAATGCATTTTAAATGCAGACCGGGGATCTGGTAAATAAACCAGAAAGGATCATGAGTTCTTGGGAGGCTCCGAAGCCCCCAGATCCACCAGCCGTTCAATTGTCCTATTTTTCCCGCAGTCCGACCTTTAACCAAACCACACCGAACCACGGAAGAGCCACCGACCAACCCGCCATTAATTTCAAACTGGCGTCTCCCCTCTCTACCACCGAAATCCGAAATCAAAGCAAACAGCGTCAGATCTCGGGGAGAACTGGGGGTTTAGAGCACGCAGGGGTGCGAGAAGCCCTGGCTTCCCTTCCCCTCTAGGGACGGGGAAGGGTCCGGCTCGGGGGGTGACACGAGTCGCAATAAACTCGTGTAGTGTGAGGGGCGATGGGGAAAGTGCCTTTGCGGAGAAGAGAGATGGTTCGCGGGGCCGGAAAAATGCTCTTTCGCACGCACACGGCACGCAGCACAGGCACAGCCGCATACAGCCCCCTGCCCCCTGGGCTGGGGGCCCTGGCACCCGCCCCACTGCCGGCACGGAGCCCTGCTCCACCCGGGCCCGGGGCTGCCCGGGACCCTCGCTCTGCCGCCGGGGCCGGCGATGCCCGTCCTGCCTTCTGAACGCCCGGTTTCGGGTGAAAGCATGGACCTGGAGGAGGATCAGGTGAGGAAGAATGGTTGGGGAAGGAGGAATGGAGAGATGAGAAAGAGGGAGAGCAGCGGAAGGAGCCGGGCTCCAGTACTCACGGTGCATTGCTGAGAAGGGGTCTGCCTTGCAGTGCATATCCATGGGGAGGCAAAGGAAGGGGAAGAAATCGGCTGAAGCCGCCGTGTCGCCTCTAAAACTCAACTTCAGGACTTAGGGGAGAAAAAAAAATAACAAAAAAAACCAAACCAAACCAAAACAAAACAAAAAAAAGCACACAAGGAGAGGAGAGGAGGGGAGCGGCGGGGTGCGCTGGCCCCCCTGCCCGGCGGAGCGGGGAGCGAAGTACTTTCCGGGGGGCGGGAGGGCTGCGCCGGCTCTGAGAGGCCGGGGCGGCGGGGCCGGCGGAGTCAGCAGAGTCCGTGGGAGCGAGGGGATGGCGGCGCCGAGGGGCAGGTGGGTGTCATGGCTGGGAGGGCTCAGAGCATCCCCGGCGACGGGGAGGGGGTGCCGGAGCAAGGTGCGGCCAGGCGGCAGAAGGCGCAGGAGGACGCGGCTCTCCCTCCTCCTCCTGCGTTCCGGGGCTAGTTCATTTAAGTTCAAAGCGGAGTAGCAATCCCCGGAAAGCTGCGAGCGGCGGGCGAGTGCGCCCCCTCCTCTCGGCCGGGCTGAGGATCCGGCGCCCGGCGGACTTTCGCCCGAGGTGGGAAGTGCTTGCGAGGAGCCGGGGCCGGAGACTGGAGCCTCCGCTCCCGGTGTGTGTCTCTCTAAAAGCCGCAGCGCCCTCAGCCCCCCGCCCGCCTCCCCGGAGATGGATGACTTGTCAGACAAAGGCAATAGATTCCGACACTCTCTGATTCGCCAGCGCGCCGAGCCGAGCGCGGCCAGGAGAGGAGAGGAGAGGGGAGAGGAGAGGAGAGAGGAGGGCTGGGCCGGCGGCGCTTGGCGCGGGGGGGCCGCCGTCTTCGGGACCCGGCGGCGGGGGAGCCCCGGCCGCGCGCTCCGGAGCGCCCTGGGCCACGCGTGTGCGGGACGGCGGCGCCCCTGCCCAGCCCGCGGGAAGGGACTTGAGCCCCGCTTTGTTGTCACTTGCGGGTCTTTAACTCCCTTATTTAACACACGCACACACGCGCACGCACGCACATACGACTTGGTAGTTTCATCTCCCTTCTCACGCCCCGCTCTTTTTTAACCGGAGACTTTACTCGGGTGAAACGGGGAGGGGGTGGGGGATTCGATACACATCAAGGCTTCCGTGGTTTGCGGCTTAGAGTGGGAGACGGACAGGGCGAGAAAGGGAGAAAGGAGGTGAGGGAGAGAGGGAAAGGAAAGGGAAAAGGAGAGCGATCAAGAGAGAGGAGAGAGAGGGATCAAGACGGACAGACAAAGGAGAAAAAGAAAGAAAAATAAATAGAAGCTAGGGAGACCGAGAGAGTGGGAGAGAGAAGAAAGATTGAAAAAGAAAGTGAGAAAGCAAGCAAGCAAGCGAGCTTTTTGCACCTTTGAACCAATACTTTGGGCCCATATCAGTCATTGCAAAGTTTCCCCTCACCCGCATTTGGGGAAACAACAGCGAACTTCCTACATCTCCGCTGCTTCCCCCCACACCCCTCATCTCGCCCCCCCCCCCCTTTTTTTTTTTTTTTTGAATGCTAGAACGGGATTTAAGAATTATGTCATTAAAAAGTCTAAGGCTAAAATAGCCATGGGTTTGACCTAACAGAGCAACAGAGAGCAAGGGAGAAACGCCACCAGGGGTAAAAGCATAAGGCAGGCGTGAGCTCAGTTTTGATTTTCAGACTGCGAGTTTGTCATCACCTGAAATGTACTTTCTTTTTCTCCTCTGTTCCCTCTTCCTCCTTCACCGTTTATCTGTCACGAAACAGCCCCTTTGTTTTCTAACTGGTTTAAGTAAAGAATCTCTGAGAGATCTTTATGAAATATTTTCCACTGTCTCATAAATCATTTTGGCACTTCAGCTGATGTTTCATCTTTCTCTCCCCCCACACCCCTCATTCTTTCCCTGGTGTGCGAAAAGGATGGTTAATTTTTGGTTGTTTTATTTTTTGTACCACCGATGGTTCCGTGTAAAGACAGCGCTCAGTGCCCGGGTCTGCGCTGCGGAGAGGCACGGCGGGCACAGCCGAAATGCATGTACCAGCAGCTCCCAACAGCATCCCCAGGATGCGTTTCCCACAGGAGCGGTGTCCGCTGCTGCCCGGACGGAGAAAGCGCCTCTCCGCCCCATCCGGGAAACTCCCGCGGGACGCCAAGTTTGCGAGCGGCCTCTGCGCTCCGCGGGCAGACCCGCCGCTTAGCCGAGGATTCCCTCCTCATCGCCGCAGCCCCCTGCCCCGCCGACTGCAGCCCGCTCACCTGCGCCCGGACCGCGGCGCCCCCCGCCCAACCGCGAACCCCCTTTATCAGCCGCTACCCCCGGACAGCCGGGGCCGCCCCCCGCGCAGGAGCGGAGTGGGCGGCCGGGCGCAGGTGCGGGGCAGCCGCGGGGCAGCCGCGGCGCTCCCGGCCGCGGCCCCTAGATGGCGCCCTCCGGTCGGCTTGGCGGTGCGGCGGGCGCGGGGAAGGGGCGGCGGCGGGCGCGGGGAAGGGGCGGCGGCGGGCGCCGGCCGGCAGCGGAGCCGCCGCGCTCCCCGGCCCCGCGCACGCACCTGCCGGCGGGGCTGCCCGGGCCCGGTGGCTGTTGAGTGCCCCCAACAAGTGCAGCTCCGGTTGGCGGCAGGACAGGGAGCGTCCTAATCGCCGCCACCGTTAACCCCTTCCGCCACCCGGGTCTTCCCGCGCCGCCTGTGGCCCTTTTATCACTCCTCTCCGCCGAGCGGCCTAGGTCGCTTCTCGGCTTCCAGCAGTTCCCTCCCTTCCACCCCAAGCAGCCCCGATAGCCCTGCACGCCTAGGGCCGGGCCCAGGCAGAGGCGGGAGGTGAGGGCAGGAGTCCCCAGCCGTGCAGGGCAGAAGGGGACATCCCCCGGCGTTGTATCGCTCTTACCTATCTGCCCATCCCCGGGTCTCCGCTTTCAGGGAACTTCCTCACCACCTCCCGCCCCGTGCAGTCATTAACACTTGGGGAGTTCATTTCCTCTCTCACGGAGATGCTCTGGGCGTTTGTAACTGTTGGTTATAGGGCGAGCAGGTAAACAGCTTGGTGGTGGGCCAGGGCGGAGGGACCCGGTAAACCTAAAATCACCTCGCTAGAATGTATTTTGCCGTAGTTTCCTGACTCCCTATAGCTATTTCCCCGTCTCAGTGAAGAGAGAAGCAGGAGTGAGGCACTCGAGAAATAAACACACAACGTGAGCGCTCTGCAAAATGTTCTGTCCTGCAGCACGGAGATAGCCCGTGTGAAGGCGGGAGCCCCGAGCCTGGTATGGCACCACTGTTTTCTAGGGATGGGGAAAGGGAAGAGAAAAGAAAGGGCAAAAGAAATGTGAAAAGAACTGGGAAATTAAAGGGGAGGAAAGGGGAGGAAAGGAAAGGAAAGGAAAGGAAAGGAAAGGAAAGGAAAGGAAAGGAAAGGAAAGGAAAGGAAAGGAAAGGAAGAAAAAGTTCTCCTCTCACTGTCCCTTTCTACCACCACACATGCCACAATATCACCTGATGCCCCTTCCCACACCAGACTTGGGGAAGAATTGCTTTGTCAAAGTTTAAATCCACCAAAAAATGTCTGTCTGCCCAGATTAAAAATAGTGGCCTGGTCCCAGGGCTCTGGGCACGGCCGTGTGCCCTGTGGGACCGGGAGAAGCTGAGACCACGGGCCTCTTCCCTCTCCCACAGCTCCGCATACATCTCCCCAGCCCATTCCCACTTCACCCTGGGTAGTTTTTTTCCCTGTCCCACTTCAAACTAACTTTTTCCTTTCCTTTCCTTTTTCCTTTCCTTTCCTTTTTCCTTTCCTTTCCTTTCTCCTTTCCTTTCTCCTTTCCTTTCTCCTTTCCTTTCCTTTCCTTTCCTTTCCTTTCCTTTCCTTTCCTTTCCTTTCCTTTCCTTTCCTTTCCTTTCCTTTCCTTTCCTTTCCTCTTTCTCAATGAGGATTTGAGGATGTTCCTGCTTTTCACTAACCCAGCCCCCCCAAACTAGAAACATTTACACTTCAAAAGAGGCCCTCGGCTCTGCGGAAATTTCAAGAAAAATAAACTTTTGGGGGGAGCTGCGGCAATAGTTATCTTTTGATCTGCTTCATTAACCGGTTTTCTCCAACTGATCAAGCCAAAATCCTCTCCATTGATCCTATTTCCCACCCCATGCCCCAATATACATGACCGAGAGGGCCCTGCCAGCTCCCCTCCGACGTCTTTTTAGTTCTCCCGTGCTGCCAACCTGCGAGCTCGCCTTGTCCCTGGGTTAAACAAACGCTGTTCTCCGCAATTGCCTCCTCTCCTCCGCTGCCAGCCTGGGAAGGGCTCTCCGCCCGGGAACAATAGGGGTCGGGCGGCGTGGGGAGCCCCTTGGAAAAGTCAGGCCTTGAGCAAAATTGTTGTGTCTGCGATCGTCGTTGTCTCCAGAGACATGACTTGCATCCACGTTGGCTCCCAGTTTCCCGGATTTTTACGAGTTATCTGTTGCGGATTACACTGGAAACCAGTTTGAGGGGAGCTATGGCTGGCGGGATGGCTTGCTGCGGGGGCAGAACTTTTGTATTTTTACCACGCTAACTCCTCGGCTCAGCCCATCTCCTGTCTCCTTCCCCTTGCCGAGTGTGCGAACGCTTTCAGCCTAAATGTTGGTAGTTTGGAGGAGGTTCAGCTCTGACCTTAATACTCTCCAGCACTATATTTACAAATTTACAGCGTAAATCTGCTCTGACCATATATATGTATTTTTCTGGCCTGCAATAACTAGTTTAAGCTCGCGTGGGGAAGTCGGGGGCGAAATCCCTAGCTGTGAAAAGATAAAGAACAACAACAACAAAAAAAGCCCGGGGATGCGAGCGTTTAAGGGAAGGAGTCAGCGGGTGTGTGAGAGCGGTTTTCAGTGAAGGAGGCACTTCGGAAAAACCTTTCTGGACGACTTTTGGGGTGCTTTCTCTGAGGACACAGTGATTTCTGGCTTGAGGAGACATCCTACTGCCTCTCCGCAGTGAGAACCTGGGGGAAAGGGACCAGACCAGGGATCACTCCCTCGTTGTAGGAGTGCTGGGAGTCTGATCTTCGGGAGGGAGAGGGTGATGGGGCAGAGCTGGGGTGCCGAGTAGCAGCATATAGATGTGGGAGAGGGATCAAAGCCGCATGAGAGGTTTTACCCAGGCAGGGCCTGGCAGGGCGAAGAGAGGCAGGCCCCTCCCCGCCCCCCCCCCCCAGCCGTTCTGCCCAGGAGACCCGAGTTGCTCTTGGTGGCCGAGTTTAACAAATAAACACAAAGTTAGGTTTTAAACGAACAATTAATAAAAAAGAGAGCGCGAAAAGAATAAAAGACCCCAATCCTTCCCCTCCCCCCGTGTCTCCGAGCCCCTCTCCCTCTCTCTGTCTCTCTCTCTCCCCCTCTAAGCACCTCTGGTCACGTTGGAGGATGAGTTTTTGGAGAGCTTCTGGTACAATATGGAGCACCACGGGCTGCAATTTCACACTCCACAGCACATTCCCCCTAAAGCTACTTTCTTTTTTTCCCATCTAAGACCCCCTCATGTCTCCCCCTCTCTCTTTCTCTCGCTCTTTTGTGAGCCATGGGTGGGTTCCATGTCTGGGGGACGCCGAGGCCGCGAGGAGGCCGGCGGACGGGCCCTGCCAGCGGGGCGGGTGCGTGTGTGCGCCGGGGGGCCGCGCTCCCCCTCGCCCTGCCTGCTGCTGGCTTTTCCCTTCTCTGCATTTGTTTGCCCTGAATGGTAATAGCCCACGTGTGCTGCTCTTTATTCAGTCACCGACACTTTAACCTCTTCTCTTTACAAGAGAGCGTTTGCCACAAAAACGAGACAAGCCGGAGACCTTTTACAGCCTCATTGAGGGGGGAAAAAAAAAAGAAAGAAAGAATGAAGACGGGGGGGCGAGGGGGGGAGAGAAGCCAACAATGTGAAGAGACACTTCTGCAACAAAGCCGCCTCTTAGCGCACCGGGCCGGCCGGAGCTGAGGCGAGTCTCCAAGCCTCCCGGGCCACAGACACATGGAGACGGGGGCAGCCTCGGCACTGATCGCCCGAGCCTGCCCCTTGCCCCCCTCGCCTCCCTCACTCCCACATCCCCCGCCCCAAGCAGGTAGGCAGGGAGCGGGCACGCGGCTCCCGGCGCCGTGTTTCGGCATCGGTCCATCTCCTGCCCTCGAGCCTCGCACCCGGACCCGGACCGGGGGAGCCCTCGCTGCAAGCGGGGTCCCCGGACCTCGCTGCAAGCGAGGCGGCTTCCGCGGGCCGGCATCGCCGGCTCGAAACAAAACCCCCGCCACGGATCTCTCCTTTTGTCTGTCGCCCGGTCCCAGAGCCCCTCTGCTCCTTTGCCTGCTCATTTCTTTACCCCCGAGCGGCGGTGGGGAGTGAGGACAAAGGGGGTCCGTGCTGCCTCTCTGACCCAAAGGAGCTGGCCCAGATGTGAATCTTCCTGTCCGTCTCGTGATGGGAGGCCCTTTTCTCTGGCGAGGCCCAGCTGCCTCTTCCCTTTGCCCTGGGCTGCCGCTGGGGTAGAGGCGTGGGAGCCCCCTCTGCTGCCTCCTCCCCCCACGCTGGAGATGTCTTTTTTTTTTTTTTTTTTTGTCCTCCTCTAATTTCTCCATAAAACTCCCGATGAGTGAATTAGACGCTTATTAAAGTCTCCTTTTAATCAGCAGTAATGGGAGACCCTCCCTCCCTCCCTCTCTCTGCCCGTCCAAGGTTAGTTTGCCTCCGGGCCATTTGCAAATGTTAGGATTTACAGTTATCACACGCAAAAACATTTATATAACCCCTAACTATAATACACCCATAAAAACGAGGAGGGAGAGAAAACTGCTGCGGATCAGCGAAAAACCCTATGGCTTGCCCATTAAAGTCCCCGGAAAGGGTAATTCCAGCAGTCAGAGGGGCCAAAGTGTGGTAATGACTGCCTGGGATTCACATCTCCAAAAACGATCGCACAAAGAGACCTGCCGGGGAGAGGGGCGGCCGCTGCGCTCCGCTCCCTCCGCAGGGCCGGCGGGGGAAGTTGGGAGCAGACTTCTTCGCACATGCATTAGAAAGTGATAGATACGCCTTGAGATTTAGTTTCTTCTTTCCTTCTTTCTCTCTATCCTTCTCTCCCTCTCCCCCATCCCCTCCACATTTCCCCTATTTCATTCCTTTTTCTTTTCTTTTATCTTTTTTATTTCACCCTTTCTTTTGCTTTCTCGCTCTTTCTCTTTCTTTTTCTCTCACCCCTTCCTTCCTTCCTTCCTTCCTTCCTTCCTTCCTTCCTTCCTTCCTTCCTTCCTTCCTTCCTTCCTTCCTTCCTTCCTTCCTTCCTTCCTTCCTTCCTTCCTTCCTTCCTTCCTTCCTTCCTTCCTTCCTTCCTTCCTTCCTTCCTTCCTTCCTTCCTTCCTTCCTTCCTCCCTTCCTCCCTTCCTCCCTTCCCCCCTTCCCCCCTTCCTTCCCCCCTTCCTTCCTTCCCCCCTTCCCCCCTTCCCCCCTTTCCCCCCTTCCCCCTTTCCTCTCTCCCTTCCTCCTTTCGTCCTTTCCTTCCTCCCTTCCTCCCTTCCTCCCTTCCTCCTTTCCTCCCTTCCTTCCTCCCTTCCTCCCTTCCTCCTTTCCTCCCTTCCTCCCTCCCTTCCTCCCTCCCTTCCTCCCTTCCTTCCTTCCTCCCTCCCTTCCTCCCTTCCTCCCTTCCTCCTTTCCTCCCTTCCTCCCTTCCTCCCTTCCCGTCTGCTTTTCCTTTCCAGCCAAGCTGAGCCCGGACAATCTCTATACACACACGAATCCACCTCCCCAGAGAAAGTTGTCCCGGCCGCGTTTCTGGCAGAGCTTCCCAAGCCCCGTTGTGAGCCCTGCTCCCGCTTCACTCCTGCACGGGCGGTTCTCCGGTCGGAGGGGATGCGCCGGGAGCTGGGTCGGGGAAAGCAGTCTCGTTTCCACTGCTAAACAAAGGCTGGAAATGCACCAACAAAGGACCTGGCGCGGCCCCTCTGCCCGGTGCGAGAGCCGCAGGTGAGGGCTGGGGCTTGCCCGGCCGGGCGCGGGGGGTCCTGCTTGGGAAGCCGTTCCTGAATCGGCGGGGGTGGGGTGAGGGGCTGGGGGTGTGTGGGTGTGTGAAGGCGGGGGTTTGCAGGACTCCAGGAGAAAGAAACTGGTTCTAAGTTGGTGGGGAAACTTTCCCTCCGCTCCCCTTCGACTGGGAAAGCCGGGAAACCGGGCGATTTCAGCTCTCTCTCCGCCTGTCCCCTTCGCACAGGGTATCTCGCTCCTTCCCTTCCCCTGCCTAGGGACCGCGAAAGCTCAAGTTCGGCGCCTAATTAAAAAGAGGCGCAGGAAGTCATTCCACTTTACCATCAGCTGTTAATGGCCTCGGAGTTCAGTGCATCTGAGGAGGAAGACAGCGAGAAGCAGGGGGATGGAATGTGCGAGGAAACGGAGGGGCTGAGAGAAGGGGGTGTCTCTAAGCGTGGTGGAGGAAGAGAAGGAGAAACTAGAAGGAGAGGAAGGGAGAATTTTAACTTAAAAAAGGAGTTGGAAGGTGGAGGGGGCGGGGAAGGATTGAACTGTGAGCCGACACCAAATCTCCCCTTCAGCTCCCCTGGCTGCCTCAGCTGGGCAGGCTCGGGAGAGGGACGGAGTCAGGGAGCAACTGTGCGGGCGAGGGAGAGCGGCGCGCAGCAGAGGAGAGAGGACGAGCGGATCCGGGATGGAGGGATGGAGCTCTTCCGAGCCGCGGAGCGCTCTTCGTAGTTGCCTGTCTTGCCTTCTCCTCTTTTGCGCCCTGATCCCTTCCCTCCTTCCTCTCCTCTCTGAGGTCTGCAAGCCAAACGTCACCAATCAATACGAAACCCGGCTCTCTGGGTGCGTGTGTGTGCGTGCGTGTATGTGCGTGTGTGAGCGCGTTTGTTGATCCTGACCTGCCGGACTTCAAAAATCTGCCGCTTCCGACTCCCTCCCAGCCTGTAAGTTCAGAATTACAACCTTCTACATCTATGCAAACTTTTATTTATTGGAAAATTCCTTTCTATAGGAGAAAAAGAAATTGTCACCATGTGATCGGCTAATTTCTGTCACACGGGGCTTTACCCCTCCCCCAGCGTGGGGGAAAAATATCTCCCGTGGATCTCTTTGAACTGTGCACAATCCATAACTTTGGCAATGTATGTACAATGTTATTTCTGCAAGGCAGTTTTCCAGGGTTAGGGGAGGTGGTTGCATTCTGCTAAATGGATCCTTTGTGGTGAGTGCAGATTTATGCCCAGTTTTGATTTATAATTAAATTAGCTTCTAATTTGCAATATGTGTGTCTGTGTTTAAAATGTATCTAAACTGTGAAATTGAGGACGGGGGCACTTTAAATGAAAATCTACCTTTCGCCTCAAGGGTTTCTTTATGAAGGGATAGCCGGGAGGGCAGCGTGCAGCAGGAAAGCGGGGCTGTAATTTCCATTAGGAGATGTCAATCAATCCTTCTTTTCAATACATCAATTAATAAATCCGATTGGTGCTGCGGGCTGCTCCCTCACCCCCACCCCCACACACACACCCCTTCCCGGGCACTTTTTCTGGCCGGATGGGGAAGTGTGAGGGGAAAGCAAACTTTGGCAGGGAAGTCCCCGCAGGCAGCACCCGGCCCGGCCCGGTGTGTCGTGTGCCCGTGTCCACCCCCTCCCCCCCACTTCCTCCCCCCCGCCCGGCTTTCCTCCTCCTCCGGCCTTGCGCTGGTCTCCGGGACCGGGTCCAGCCCCGGCAACCCAGGCCCGGCGCAGCACTGAGGTCAGCAGGGGAAGCCAGCGGGACTCTCCCCGTCGGCTTTCGGGGTCTGGCAGAGCTAAATCAGCACAACCTGGTGAGACACGGTCGATTTTTTTCGCCCCCCTCCCCGCCTCCACGCGCGCGCCAGTCGCGGCGCGGCGGTGGGGGTGTGCACACGCGGTTAGAGCCGGGCCTGGGACCCCCCGTCTTAGTTGATTTATATTTAGGCTTCACTTATTTAAACGACACCACCCCAACCACCCCACCCCACCCCCCGCACTCCTTCCCACCCCACGCAGCTTTAACCCGGGCAATAAACATCATCGGTTTGTTCGGTTGTTTTCCGACGGCACCGCAGCACCTAGCTTTCATTTTTCACAATTAAAAAGGGGCCGGGACGGCGGGGAACTCCTCCAGCCTGACAGCTCGTCCTACCTCTTTCTGCTGTTTCGTGCACTTCGCACCTACAAATCAGCGAGGAAATAGGGGGGAAAGGGTATTTCTTTATAACTTTTTTTTTTTTTCCAAAACGGGCAAACGTAGGAATTCCGTGGTCTCTCTCTAATTTAGCAATTACCCCAATTCTCCTTTTTTAAGTGCGCTGGTAGTGCAGCATATCACGGCGGTGGGTAGACGGGTGTCTGTGGGAAGCCCGAGGAAAGCTCGGCGCAGGGCTGCCCAGTGCCCGCCCGGGGAGGGCTGGCCCAGCGGGGACAGCGCAGGTGTGAGTCGGGACAGGGTGGCACCGAGGTTCGCCCCTTGGGTCTCTGCCCTTAGAGCTTCACAGGGTCAGAAAAACCCGACAAACACCACCTCTCCCTGCCAACGCACACACGGTGTAAGAGAAATCGAGCTGAAGAAGCGGCTGACTTTTCCAAATCCCCGACCGATGTAAAAGAGGCGCTTAGAAGGAGGGAGAGCATCCTCAAACTACTCCTTTCCCATCATCATCATCATCAAGCCTGTCCGTTTGATTTAAACCCAGCACGATAGGGAACACGCTGTCACTGAACGCTGTCTCCTCAGCTTCCCTTTTTTAACACACACACACACACCCTGCCCAACCATACGGCTTTTTACCCTCAGATTTGCGGGCTGCTGTTGTCGGTTTGAATTGCTCGGTACAAATGTCTTTTGCGTGTCTCCAGCAATCGGAGTAATGCTGGGTAAACACAGGGCTGCGTGTGGGAGCGCGGGCAGTCTGGGTTTGTAGGGCTGAACTTCGGGAAGGAGAGAAGTAAAAGGAAGGGAACGAGATTGAGAAAGAGTCTCCCAGGCAGCTTGATCCCATTAGCTCCGTCCTTGGGTTGCATATTTATACGGTCTAGGAGGTGAACAGATGGACTATCAATTTAATTCCATCTTCAACACCATCAGAGATTGATTTTCTACTCGCTTTTAATTTTGCCATAATTAATTAGATCATTACAACTGTTTTCTATTGATCTCCCTATTTAAACCTCAGATGCAAAGGGACTTCGGCAGATCCTTTAAAAACACAGAAGGGAAAAGGAACGGAGGGGGTTGCAAACTTTCTGAAGGTTTTTCCAGTTTCGACTTAGAGGATTTTCAGTGCAGAACAGCGAAAAAAAGCCGCTGTGGCCTCTTCTTTTAGGAGGCCTTTTTCGTTGCCGTTTTATTTTTCCTTTATGTTTTTGTGAATCATTGTCGCGTTTATATATAATATATAATATACAACGTATATAATAGATTTAATCGGTTCGATTATGAAAATATATGCTCGCACGTGTATGTGTGCATAAACGCATATACACACACGCACACAACATATTTAATATAAAGATTTACTGAGGTGGTGCACATACATTTATAACTGGGGAATCTATCGACAGAAAAGAAATGTGGTTTTCTCAAGGGCGGGGGTTTTTGTTTGCCTTCCGTACGCGTCTCCCTGTGCACCTGAACCAGTCTCTAAGACGGGGGACATTTCACAATGCGACTCCACCAGAGATGACAAAAGAAAACGGGAGCTTCAAGCCCCGGCTCCCAGCGCCCGCCGGAGCCTTTCTTTCCAAGCCTCCCCTTCAGCAAACGGTTGGCAGCCAGGGCAGCAGCACGGCTCTGTGCTGACAGTCGGCGAGGTTTGCATCTTAAACTTGCATTTAGGTTTCTGTCCCCTTTTCCCCCAAAAAATCCCTAAATTAAAAGCTCCGTTTCTACACGTCATTTGAGGGAACCGAACTGCGTAATCGTGCTTTTACCGCGAGCGGCAGCGCCGAGGGAACCTCTCCTCTCCGGCGGGGTTTGTTTGAAGCTTTGTTTGCAAATCATAAAATTGACGACGGTGAAAGGCGGGGGGACGATCCGGAGACCCGTCCGTCGGCGGGGCAGGTTTCGGGGGCTCAGAGCCAGCGCCGCGGCCCCCGCCCCAGCCCCGCGCGGGGGCGATGCTGCCCCGGTGCCCGTCCCCGCCCGCCGCAGCCCCGCTGCCGGGATACAACTGTTCCGCGTCCCAGCCCCGCAGTCACCGGCGAAGCGCTGGGCTGCCGGAGCACCCCGAGGCGCGGGCAGCGCAGGTCCAGAAGCAAGAGCCGCCGCAGCGAGCAAAGTTTCACGGGGTGGGGAGGCAGTCGGGGGTGGGGGAAGAGTTTAGGCGATGCCCTGAACTTTCTACGGACGGGTGGGAAACTCCGGCAAATCGCCGGAACGGGAGTGCAAAATAGGCCGGGGGCTGAAAGCGGGTGGCAGCGGCTTGCACGGCCAGCCGGGGGGCGGGAGGAGGGGCGGCGAGGCAGAGCGGCCGGGGCCGCTGGCGACCGGGCCGGGCAAGGCGAGAGGGGACGGGACTCGGGGATTCACGTCTGAAGGGTCCAGTGCGGGTCCTTATTAAGCTCCCCAGGGAAACACGGAGGGAACCCAGCCCTTCGAGGGGGGCTGGAGCGGACACCCACTAGAAAAGGGGAACATTTACCAGGTGAGATGGCAGGTGTTACAGGGGAATCTGGCGAAGCAAAAAGAGGGTGTGTGTGGAGGAGAGCAGAAGGCAGGCTGCCTCCTGCCAAAGGAGGGAGTTGGGGGTGACCGTCTCATCCCTCCCTGCTGAATATTCAGCGCCCCCCACCCCCCTTACCTGCTCTCCCTGAGCTCTGAGCCATGGCTCCTCTGCCTAATGGCCCGTCTCCCCGGGACGGCTGCAAACCAGTAGATCCGCCGCGGCCTTTTCTTCGCTTCTCTCCTCCCCGCTTGGGTGTCTTGCTTTCCCCCGCTGACTTTCGAGATCTAGGCGCAACCACCCAAAACTAAACGGTTTAGATAACAACACACACACACACACACACACACACTCGCGCACACACACACCAGAGCACCACAACCACCACCAAAAAAAAAAAAATAAATAGCCAGCCACAGAGAAAGAAACGCCGCTCTACTGAGCCGGGACAGGCTAAAAGGAGGGGAAAATAAATAACAATCAAAGCAAAGGCAGCGCTGCTGCTTATAAAAGTGGAGAGGGACTCACCTGCTCCAGTGTAGCAGGGCTGTACAGTCGGGGAGGAAAGGGGCTAGGGGGTTCCTCGGGGGTGGGGAGGGGGAGCAACGCCTGGACTTTGAATCTGCTTCCCCTTGCCCCCCTCCCGCAAACTGGCTACCTGTAGGGAAGTCTTGTTGCAACAGCAGATTAATTTGTTGTCTTATTACCATAAAAATGTGCTCGGAGAGGGGCTGGCAGGGAGAGGGGGACGCGGGACAGAGGAGGAACTTCCTCCAAGTTGAAAAGGGAGGCGGTGGGCTCTGGCTGCGGGGGGAGAGAGGGGAGCGCGCCGGGACTGGGACGATCCGTGCTGTGGTGCAGCCCACCCGGGAGCTGGCAGTGCTCAGCTCAGGGGCCCGGGCAGCCTCCAGCTGGGGTGGCGGGGACGGGGACTCCGCCGTTTACTTTGGAAGAGGCGGAAGGCAGTCCTGTGAAGTCTGCCCCTGTGAGCGCCTGGCTTTGTGCTTCTGAGAGATTATCTATCTGCCCATCCATCCGTCCATCCATTTATCTGTCCGCTCGTCTCTTCCTCGCTCCTACGGCCGCGTTTTGGTAAAGGCTTCACGACTGAAAATAAATAATAAATAAAACAAAGCTCCAGAGAAAAGAAGAAAAATTCCCAGTGCTAAAGACATCACTGAGCGAATATTTTTCTTTCTCTCTTTCTACCCCCCTATTCCATCTCCCCATTGATTGAAAGTCTCTCTCAGCTCCAACAAGGAGTCCCAGGAAAAATGAACCATTCTGCTATCGATTCTTCATTAAAATTACATTTCTGCATTTGCTAAATTGGTTTTAAAAAGCTTCCCCTGTTATTATTGTCTTGTCAGAGCCGGCGGTGCTGGGCAAACAGTATTTAAAAGCTTGGGACCTCTCCAAGATGAGGCTGTTGGGGGGTTTGTGTGTGCGTGTGTTTCTTTTTCTAAAGTGTTTAGCAAAATCTTAACAATGCGGACTGGAGAAAAGCATACCTCAGACAAGTGGATCATTGTGAAAATAAAGAAGGTGGAGGGAGCGCTTTCCTTCATAACACTTAAAAATCATCGATTGTGGCTTCAAGCATGGGGAAAAAAAAGTTTCATTTTAAATATTAAAATGGGACGCCCAAAGTCAATAATGGCAGTAATGAGTATTTTTCTAAGACGTCGTTTGCAGCTCGGTCTGCAGCAGCCGCCAGACCTGTCTGGAGCGGTTCCTCACCTCGCTGCAGCCTGAGCCCGGCTCGCAGCCGCACACCCCTGCCACTCTGAAACGTGCTTCCACGGAGAGATGTATAAATAAGTCCAGCTAACCCCCGCACACTCACCAGATTCCTCCGACCTAGCCCCAACAAACCCCACGGAATCCCCCTCCTCCCTCCCCAAACTGGTGTGGGAAAAACCCAGAAGGGACTCTGGGAGATTTACTTTGAATTCTGCAAATCTCTCTCGAAAGAGCAGGGAAGCAGAAATGTCTTCCTGATGTGTTTATCCCCTAATCAGTTCATTAGTTATAAACAACATGACATTAGAAGTTAGGAGGCAGTTGATATTAATTTTTATTTAACTAGTTGATGTTTAATCCGTCACGCCAGGCTGCTTAGAGAGAGCTGCCTGACACAAACCAGTTAGAACTTCATACACCGCAATGATCGTCCGGGCACCGGGACAAACAAACGGCGGCGGGGGGGCGAGGGGCAGGGAAACGGAGGGGAAGGGGCAGAGGGGGAGAGGACAGAACCCGGGAAAGAGGGAAAAGCAGCATAGGAGGCTGGAAAATTCCTCTTCCCCGGAATAAAGAGAGGGGAAGGAAAAAAAATGTGATTCTGCGGGGGGCAGGGGAAGGAGCATGAAAAATATCGCCGGGAGGCTGAGCCGAGCGGGCCGGGAGGAGAAGGTGCCCGTGCCAGGCACCCCTGCGGGAGGCCCGGCAGTGCGGGGCGAGCTGGGCAACCGGGCCGTGGCTGCCCGGCGCCACGCGAGGGTCCCGCCCGGCCGGGGGGCGGCAGGGGCGGCGTGGGGCTGCGCGCCGCCGGGCAGAGCGGGGGTCGCCGCCGAGCGACTCCTCCTCTTAATTAAAAGCGGCGCCGGTTAATTAGAACGGGGCTGGCCGAGGGAGAACGGCAACACATGGTGGGACCAGGGTAAACGGCGACCTGACTTCTCCTGGCTTTCAGGGTGTAACAGTTCCCCTTGGTGTCAAACTACGACCCTTGATCAGAGAGGACAAGTACTACCGCAAATAAGAGGAGCGAACGGTTAAGGATGGAAGGTTCGTGTGTACATCTACGAACACATGTCCACACCACCTTAAAGCCGTGCTGAAGTGTCATCTTAACTTAATCTGGAATTACAGACTTTCCTGCTGTCATCTCTTGTTTCTCCCCTTGCAGCAAACTGGTACCCTATAGGGTACCTGTTAGGGTATACCCCACCTTGATATACGTGAATCTCTGCTCTTTACCCACTGACACTGGCGGCATGTGGGACACCCACGCCCTCACTCCCCACCCCACCCCCCACACCTTTGCTCCCGAAGTGACCACCGTGCATTATCCCAACACCTCCCTCTTTTGCTGTGGGACCCCCAGCGCTTCGCCCCCCCGTGTGAGTGCTCCGTGTGCCCTTTCAGTCAGCACTGCATTAATGTGAGCTATTATAATTATAGGCGCATGTATTTCACAATTAAAGCATTTCTTGGCGAACCAGGAAAAGCCCTGTCAGTAGGTCGGTGCATTGCTTGCCCTGGAAGCCTGTACCTCCTTGCGGCTGTAGCTGTGCAGCTGTGACTACAGGGAAAGTGTGCCTGCCCACGACCCATATTTTAATATCAATTTCCATATTAATCAATCACCCCATCTATCTGCTGGATAAAGGAAATAGTTCACATTCCGAAGAAAATTGCCTGCTTTCCTCCAGTTAATAGTTAACTCCGGAATAGAAAGTTCCCAGGGAAATGCGGAGGCAGAGGGAGAGTAGCTCTCCGGCCGCCTCTTCCCCCGGCCGCGGGAGCGCGGCTGTTCTTAACACCCCCGGGAAAATCTCCCGTCTCCTCCGCTGCGGGATCGGCGCTCCGGCTGCCTCCGCGTTTTAGGAAAGAAACCGGGATTGAGTGTTTTAAGGACTAAACTCCTGATGGGAATGTGGGAGGCAGGAGGGGGGCAGGCGCTTTCCCTATAGACCGAGATATAAAGTGACTGCAACAGGTAATAAGGCAGGCACCAGAGACACGGGGAGCAAGGGGGGGGGAGTGCTTTTCAGTGACGAGGGCAAACGCACACTGCTCGCCAGTTTGGCCTAAGAGCATCGTAAGGAAATGGGCACCTTTCCCTTTGTCCAGCATCTCCTTACCCTTTCTCTGAGGCCGGGTGTGCTATGAAGGATAGAGAGGGTATTAAGCAGGGAATCTGCTGAGGAACCTGCGAGGAAGATGCAGGGACAGAGCCGAGGCTCGATCCCGGACGGGGGCTGCGGCGCTTGGAGGCCTCTCCCTGGGGTCCGCCCGGCCGGCAGCCAAGCCTGGAGCCAACCCTGCACCTTCCCGAGAAGTTTCAGGGTGACTTAAGAGGTGCGGGGATGTCCGTGACGCTATGCCCCGTAAGGCTGCCTCAGTGCTGTGCTGGCCACCTTTTGGACGTGATGGTGGAGTTGAGGAGCACACAGGGTGCCTGTGGGCCCCCGCTCCGGTTCGGGACTCACCGGAGAGACTGTGGCATGAGCAGGAACACTTTGAACTACCAAAGTTGAAGAAACTGCCCTTTCTGGGGGCCGGGCTGGTGGCAGAACAGTGGTGGGGGAAGGGGTTTGCGAGAGGTGCGGGGTGGGGGGTGGAAGCCTGGGAAGGCGGTGAGTTAGGTCTACCGTGGATGGGACGCACCCGCAGGGGGCCTCGCTGCTTTCGTGTCTCCCCGGCGGGGTACCGGGGTTCGTCCAGGGAGGCCGGAGATGTGGGAGCCAGCGGAGCTGTGGCAGGGCCTTGGTGCCGACCAGGACCGGAGACGGGACGTGGTGTGGAGAGGAGCGGGCTGGGCGTGCCTGTGTATATCCTGGTGCCGGCCCAAGGCAAAAAGTCCGTCCGGCTGCGGGAGGCCGTATCCTCGGCCGGAATGAGGCCGGGTGCCCCGGCACTAGCCCAGAGGGAGCCCGGGACGAGGGCTTAACCCCGCCGGCCGAGCGCTCCCGCCGGTCCCACAGCGGGGCGGCTCCGGCACCATTCCCCGGCGGGGCGGTCGGGGCCCGCGTCCCGCCAGAGGGGGCAGTGGAGATCGGCGGTGCCGAGCTCCGCTCCGGGCCCTGCTCTGGCTCCGGGCGGGCGCGGGACTGCGGCCTCTGTCCGGGCAAGGCAGTGGGCTTCTGCTCTGTCCGCGGCGGGGGACGGGGACGGGCTTTAACTCCTCGCTGCGCTCTGGTGAGGCTGAGATTTAAGAGCGCTTCCCAAAATCTTTCCACTTGCCCATCCCATCTGAGCGGAGGCGGCGACGGGCAAAACCTGGCGAAGTGTCCCGGGGTCCGGGCTACCGCACCCTCTGAGCGGGGCCGCCTCGGGGCTGCGGTGGCCGGGAGCGCTCTCCCGGGGTATGGGAGACATCGGTGGGAACGCTTCTTCCTTGCTCCGGTAGTTCAACACAAGTTTCTAACTCGAGGAAGGGGACTCGGCAGCCGGCCGTGCAGGTGCCCTGTGCTTAAGGACAGCCTGCGCGGGCAAGGGCCAGGAGCTGCCCCAGGGTTAGGGGGGTCTCTGCGTGGATTAGGAGGGGAATGCGGGAGAGGGACACGCACCGCTCGCCGTCACCAGAACTGAAGAAAAGGAAGAAAACTGGAATATAACTTAAAAAACCCGAGAGGTGGGATATATGGAGTGTGTTCTATACTAATGTGCAAAAAGAAGGGGAAATAAACGAAGGATGGAACTGAGAAGATAGATATCAGGATGGATAGATAGACACAGACAGGCATTGATTTTTACTAATATTAGACAAATAAATGACTAAATAAAAGGGGGACGTTTAATTTGGAGATGAAAGGAGGATGGATAAATAGAATAGAGATGAAATTTTAATATGGAAAATTTAAGAAGGAAGAAACAGAAAACGGGTCCAAAAAAGCTCTTTAGCATTTGCGGACAGAGAGAAGAGAATGAGGAGGAAAGAAAAGGAAAGAGGAAAAGAAAGAGGAAAGGAAAGAATGAAATGAAAGGAAGGAATTGAAAGGAGGGGAACGGGAAGGAGAGGGGAAAGGGAAGGAAAGGAAAGGCGAAGAGAAGAGAAGAGAAGAGAAGAGAAGAGAAGAGAAGAGAAGAGAAGAGAAGAGAAAAGAGAAGACGAAAGAGAAGAGAGATTTTTAAGAGCCGTCAAACAGTTGGTAGACATCAGAATTAAAACAGAAAAGGGGAAACATTTATGGCAGCCCGCGCCGAGGCGACTTTCTCATTGGCATTTTATAGAGCTCCTAAATCTCAGCTTAATGCTGTTTTGAGCTGTAAGAATTATTTCCCTCCGCACTTTTCTTTTTTAGGTTCACTTCCAGTTTCCATCCTACGTCCCCCGGAGCAGGGGGAGCAGGGGCACCCTGGCGCTCCGTACGCCGCCCCCGAGAGCAAGAGCCTCTCGCTGGGCTCCGCGCCCGAGGGGGCACACGGGGCTCCCGGCCCGCCAGCCCCTGCGTCCCTCGGTAGTCCGGAGGTACCGCGGGGTAGCAGCGGAGCGGCTCCCGGTGGCCCCCAGGCGCCGGTGTAGGCCGACGGGCAGAAGCAACAGTTTCCCGGCACGTCGAGGGAGGGGAAGGACCTGCGTTCCCCACGGGGCACGGCTTTCACGGGGGTGGGCAGGGGGAAAGCCGGCCCCACGGTGGGGCGGCGGCACAGCCAGGCTGCCCGGCTCCGCAGCTCTTCCTGGGCGGAGGGCGGGGGGCGAGGGTTGGGGAACGACTACAGAAACAGCAAAAGAAAGACCTCAAGGTGCGGAGAAGTGAGGAATCGAAGTGGCTCTCCTTTCCCAGGCAGCCTGTCCTTATACGCCGCCTCCACGTCGGTGGAAAACTCCAAACCTCGGTGGAAAACTCCAGTACCCCAGGCATTAATAATGATAAAAGGAACAATAATGACAACAATGATAATGTGTTTCCGTATATTAAAACCTAGGAAATAAATGTACTCCTACACCCGCTGCCTTCCCGGTCCCCGGATCTCTGGGACGCGCTGAGTTTTCAGTGCTCCTAGGACTGGGGTTTTGGTACTGGGATATTGACGGGAAGAGTAAAAGCCAGGGGAGATGTAACTCGTGTGTCTTTCACCTTATCCCGGTAACACAACCATTGTCCTTGTGACAAGAATCTCTGTTATGGTCTGGGAGCTGAGGAGAAAAGGGAAGTTTGCAGGGCTGTCTCCCAACTCCGCTGCGGTCAGCTCCCTGCCCGCCTCCCCCTCAGACTGCCCCGACACCCCCGGCAGCCCCCGGGCTCTGAACCAGTTGATATAAAATTGTGTGCAAGGGGGATAAAAGTTCCAGTCTCTCATGAGGGGAGAAGGCTGCAGGGGCAGAAGCAAGTTAATTTCCAGCCGATTTCTCATTACTCTTCTTAACGCCTATAAGGGAGAGAAAATTAGGCACACAGCACACGTTTTGGCCACTTCATAAAAAATGCAGATTTGAGAGATGATGTGAAATGTGCCCTGGAGTCAATGATTAAAGATAGCTGACTACATTTTTTTTTTCCTATTTGGAGTTGAGATGAGAAATGCCCCTGAGCTCTGTAGGTCCAGGAAGGGTCCTTTAATAACTGATAAATTGGCCCAAGAACTCCTTCCCCAGCTCCCCTCCACGCCGGCCCTACCCCCTCCACCATCTCACACCGTTCGTCAGGGGAGAGATGCGATCCGGGGCTTTTCGCCCGTCAAGCAATAGGAAACGCTCTCGTGGGATTATTTCCCGAGCGCTCCTTCTGTGCGTGGACACGGCCGGCCGTGACGCTCCAGCGCGTCGGCGCGGAGGGCTGCGGACAGTCCTGCCTGGTCCCACTCGTGTCAGTAATTTTCCCTCCCCACCATCCCTCCTCTTAGGTTGTCAACTTCTCCTCCGAAGCCGACCGAGGGACGGCATCTAAGATCTGCACTTAAAAGATGATTGCGTGAGATGGTCAGCCTGAAACAGGCGTAGCCACGTTTATTTTGGAAGACGAAGAAGTTGCGGAGGGATGATGGCAACGGGCATCTCTGGCAGCTGCCACCTTTCCCGTCACTGCCAGCAGTTGTGTCTTATCCCAAGTTTCCTAAGAAAGTTTTGTCATCGACCAATGTCCACGTAAAGGGGGAGCACCCCCGCCACGGCCACTCGGAAGCGGACAAAGGAGCATTTGCCAAGCCCTACCAGGGAGAAGTTTAAAGGCACAATGAAGGAAAACTGTCAGAAAGAGCCCAGATCTGTCCCTTTTCCCTGCCTGGAGTCAGAGCAAAAAGCCCGGGCTGCTGGCTTCCAGGACTGGGATCATCGGTGGAAACAGGAGTCATGAATGCTGAGGGAGGGGCGAAGAACAGTCCCCTCCAAAAAAAAAAAGCCCTTCATTTTCTGACTTTCGCAAACGCATCCTTCTCTGCGGTCCCCACCGCAAACTTCAGAAGAAGGAAAAAGAGAGAGGGAAGGAAAGATAAGGGTGGGGTGGGGGGAGGGTGTGGGGGAATATAAAATCAAAGCTTTCCAGCCCGCTGGAAGAAGAAATGTGTATTTCTTTTCTCTAAACACTCCTAATTTTTCAACCCAATTGAAAATAATAAAATGTATAAAGAAAGCAGGAATGCAGTTTTCCAGAGCTCAGCTGCTGAATAACTCCTCATCAGCCGCACCGATTTCTTTGATTAATCCCGAGTTCTGAAGCAGAAGCAGTTCCAGTGTGATACCTTACACGCCAAGCTGCTTCTGCTTCCCTACTTTGTTAGACTCGTTTATGCGCGATTTTTTTAAACAATAATTTCAACTCCTTTCCCCCTTAATAAATCCATTTTTTGAAGCGGTACCTGCTTTCTAATTGCCCTGAATAAATGCCTTTTCCCCATCTCCGGCTTCCTAAATCCTTCAGCACCCCGGTGGGAAGGAGGTCGCAGACACCACGCAGGGGGACCGGACCACCCCAGCTTCTGGCAATTTCCTCCTGCTCTGTAGTCAGGAACTTATAATTGTAATTTCGCGTGCGAAACGGCGCGGACCGACATTCACTCTCTTAATGGGACTTAATGTAACTGTACGCGATCCTTTATGCAACTATACACCTAACGAGTTCTCTTATTGCTAGACGTATTGGCAATTCTCAGATTCCCTGCGTAACTATAAGTATATACGTTATATTCAAAACTACGCGCATATATCCGAAATACATTCGCCTGTGGAGAGGAATATGTGGGCGTATATACGAAATGTATAATATAAAACCGAATATCTATATCCAAATGAAGAGACTTTAATTTATATACGTGTTATGGCATATAACCATTTCTTTTGGAGACAGCTAGGGAGCATTTAATACGTGGAGAGATGCACCTGTGCTGAGATTTGAAAGGGAACGCTTCTGTGTGCTTGCATACCCTGTGCTTGTGCACATATATCATACGTATCTCTCTCTCTCTCCCTTCTTGTGCATGTAAATGCTATAGAAAAGCTGTGAGCTCCTCACACTTCTTTACCCTTTTGCCAGATGCTGCTGCTGTTTATAAAACCGCACTTCTCTGCTAGGCGGCTTGCGCCCTCCACACTAATTTACACTATCGAGTCATTTATCCAGCTTTCTTTTCTCTCTGAATTACCCAGCTCGGAGTCAACCAGAAGCACCAAATTCCTGCCTTTCTGATGAATGGACAATATTGCCTGCTCCTTTCAGGGAGAGAGAAAAATAGCTCGGGCAAACGAGACCGAAGCCGGGAGCTGTTTGGCGGCTGCCCCGCAGGGAGCGGAGCGGGGCCGGTCCCCCCTTCGCTGGGCGCGGGGGGCAGCGGCCGAGCCGCCCCCCGCGCTTCTCCCCGCCGCGAGCGGGTGAGAGGTGGGAGAGGCACCGCGGAAGGCTGGGGCTGGAGCCGGGCTTCCCCCGCCGAGGGGAGCCGCGCAGCCCGCCGAGGGTGCGCCTGCCTCCGCGCCTCATCTGCCTCCCGCTCCCCCCGGGTGTGCGTGCGTGTGATTTGCCTGGGCTGGCTTTGGGCTGCTTCGCAGGAGGCGCTAATTAGAGTGTAACTGCCAGGTCATTGATTTCATGTTACCAGAGTTGTTGTTGTTTTTTGGGGGTTCCCCCCCCCCTTTTTTTTTTTTTTGACATGAAATATCAGCCCAGATCGGAGGCAGTAGGAGTTGGGTTGAGGATGGTCTCCTGTGAGATCCCCCAAACCCACAAAACCCAATTAACCTAATACACGCGCGCTGCTGCTGGCTTGGGAGTTTCAACCTCCAGACTCGGGGATCTGGCTGTTTTCCCTTTGTTGCTTTGTTGTAAGTCTCCTTCTGAAGCCGAGATCTGAATGCAGGGAGCATTATCAATGACTTTTAAATAATAACAAAGGGGGGAAATAAAAATAATTAGCCCCGCCTCTTCTAGTTTCAATTACTCTAATTAAAAACCCGAAAGGCAATTCCTAGGCAATATCTAATAATAGAATTAGCAATCGGATCCATCATTTCACACGGGGATTTACTTGCAGGGGTACTGTGCGAGCTCTATTAATAATAATAAAAAATCCTGCTAACCCTCTTTTTAAAATTAATAACTCTGTAATTATAATAATTTTATGTGCCTTTTTATAAGAAGAGGTTAATGTTGCCACAGTCTGGGGATGGGAAGGATGAAGTGAAGCGAAATACTGCTGCTTAAACTGACACCTTCCTATTTTATTAGGAGACATTATTATTATCAGACATCTGCAGGTAGAGAATTAAAATTAAAATCGCTTTCAACAATTCAATACACTTTTTATCAGCCATCTATCTGAAAATCATGAACATTCATCATCGGAGGCATTCTCCCTGAAAACAAGAACCCATTCAAATTTTATACAAATTATCATATTTATCATAGTCTGAAACTCTGGAGTAACATCTCCACAAACTGTCTGCTAACTCCCCAGGGAACTGAATTCCACTCCGCAGTCGCTCAGAGCAATTCTCGCTCCCTCTCCCACTCTCCCGGCCCTTTCACACTCTCTGCTTCCTGCGATTCCGCAGCCCCCTGAACAGAAAGGGAGAGGGCTCGGGGGGGGGGACGGGGGGGCGCCGCGGAATAAAGATGCGTCGACAAACAACATTAAAACAACACACAACAAGGCGAAATGCCATCCCCACCTCTTGCAAGGGAAGTAAGTTTCGCCGGGTGTAGCGAGACTTTAAAGCCAACCATCTCTCCGTGCCGATTTTGGAAGGGTGGCATCGGTTTAACTTTAAAGTCGGCGTCTTTCCATGAGAACATTATTATTAGGAGCAGCGATAATAGAAGTAATAATAATATTAGCAATGTCTGATTCTCCTCCATCCTTTTTTTTTTCTTTAAAGGCTGCCGGTGTTTTGCCTTGCAGAATTCAACCGGCGCAGAGAAATATATTGGCTGTTATTTATATGGGCACTTGGTGCTGGTGACAAATGACACGAATCGGTGCTTCCTGTTTGCGGGTTTGGATGAGACAAATCACTTCCCACGCTTTGCTAATGACAAAAAAGTTCATCAGCGCTGAATCAGGGGCTGGAGCCGCGCCGGCTCCACGCCTTTATTTATCCCCTTTTAACATCGCGCTTCTTTCGGGGAGGAGGGACCACCAGCCGCAGAGGGGCTCTGCCTCCCCCCGCCGCGGGCCCGCTCCGGCCCCGCTGCCCCCCGGCCCCGCCGCCCCTGCCCCGCGCACCCCTCAGCACCGCGGAAAAAAAGTAGTTCCAATACAATGTTTGTTAACTAGGTTATCTAGGCTGTAGAAGATTTTAATGTTGAATTTTATAGCTTTACCACGCTCTACCGTCCTTGTGAATATTGTAATATTGCATTTTTTACAAGTTACTCTTCTGTTAATGTTCCAGCTAGTAACTTTTATAATCCTCCTCAATGAAATTTTTTTGTATTCTTCCGCACCGTTAACCTCAATGGCGGCACCTCAGCCCCTGGCAGGAGGCAAAGATGAAATGAATTCCTCTTTAATCAGAAATAATAATAATAAAAACACACACAAGGCTCCTTCTGCCTTTTATTTCAGCTTCCCTTTTCGGGGAGGGGGTGATGCCTCAGGAGTCTCCAGCCTTCTGCCCTGTGCTGCACCCCTGGGGTGTGCTTCTGGAAGAGCCAGAGGTGGGCCTGGGATGGTACTTGCTCAGTCCTGGTCACTCCACTGCAGATGGGGGAGCATGGCCTGCCCAGTCCTGCCCTCCCCCCAGCCCCCCCCAAGCCTTTGCTGCTGCTTTCTGCTGACAGCCTGGAAGCTGGCTAGGCTGCCGGGATGAGCTGGCAGCCTTCTCAGAGCCGCCCACCAGAAGGGAAAGTTGGGCACTTATTTTCCTTCTTCTGTAATTCGGTTTGTGGGTTGGTAGTGATGCTCCACAGAGCAGCACCCTCAGAGCAAGTCCTGCCGGTGTCACTCAGCTGAGCTTGGCTCGCTCTGGTTTCTCTTGACCACAGCCAGGCTGGAGATGCCCAAGTCCTAGCTGTTTGTTTTGCTGCGTGGTCAGAAATGGATCTCAAAGAGGAACACGTGTCAGAGATGCACACAGATGGAGGTTTTAATAAAATATATCTCTGTAGATGTAAATAAGGTAGGAAAACACACCCTCCCCAAACTCCCCAACCTCCGGATGCCCTTACAAATGAATTAGACTTACAAGCGCAAATGATCAACACCCAGCAGCAACAGGAATCGTGGTACAGCAGTAATGAACTGAGTGCCCTTTAGCCCAGGGAGTGTATTTTGAACACGGATTGGATGTTGTTATTTCCCTTGGTCGTTGTTAGCATTTAAGAACTTTGTTCTCAGGCTCAGTCCGAGACTTGTGTGAATGAAATGTCTGAGGGGTTTGTGTACTCATTGCAGGCCATGGGTGAGGGCCCCCTCTCAACCTTATCTACCTCCCAGAAAGCTGCCTAGACAGCTGTTGGGACATTGTCCCTGAGATTGTCCTAACAGCAATTTCTCCCAGTCCTAGCTCCCAGAATCAAGTGATTATATACAACTCTCAGCTTTGGTGTATTTAAAAAAGCACATCTTTTTAGTCTAATGTAGCTGCAAGGAAAAGCTGAGCTCAAACTCAACGACCAAATGAGAAGGACGTAATGTTTATTGTTAATTTGCTCATATCTCAAACTGTAACTGATTCAGGATTGATACGATGTTTGGGGATGATGATAGCACTCTTGTATATCTTATGAACAAAATCCAGCTTCCTTCTTTAAAAACACACAACAAGCTTTCTGGTCATTTTAGAGTACAAAGATAATTTTCCTTTTTCAGAAGCCTACAACTGGGCAATCGCATTAATTCATATGGTCCAGGGTTAAAGAATAACCTGAAATCTAAACACATATACACAAAGCAACCATTTAATTTTTGTTTTCAGTTATGCTATTTAAAACAAGTATGTGACTTTATTGGTATTACTGCTTTTTGTGTTCTGTGGGGGTTTTTTTCAGTGTTTTGTTTTGTTTAAGCTGAACAGGTCCAATAGATGGAAGTTTCTAAAAAAATTGAAATGGAGCTTTGGGGTTAGATTATTTTAGCAGAAATGCTATTATTTAACTGGTTAACACTCTGGTGTCACCTTGTAAGGCAAAGATGTAATACAAACTAGACTCTGCTCAAAAATCTTGATTAGGAAAGAATTATTATTCTTCAATGCACCTCTCTGAGAACCTCATGGGAAGCTTTTCAGAAATGCTTTTCTGAGCTAATACAGAGAGATAAGTAGGAAAAATGGGTAATAGTATTTCTGTGTTACTGGCAAGGAGCAAAGGCAAAAGTAGATGGGAAACACAAAAGAAAACAGAAGCAGATCTGGAAGCCAGGTCATTGTTAATTTAGTGAAAAACTGTTAAAGAAAATGTCTAAGCTACCCTCTCAGGCTAAAACAGTATCAAGACCAGATTTGCTCTTCTTGTCTAGAGACTAGCAGGTTGCACCAGACTTTCTGAATCCCACCCAGACTCTTCCTCAGCCCTTCTTTGCAGAAGCACTCAGGTGGTCTCTGGGTGGTCTTTCTCAGGATGTCTCTGGAGCAGCAGGGGCTGTACAGCACCCTGCTCTGAACAGAGCTTAGATGTTATCTTGGCCATATCCTTACTGGACAAACCTACCTTCTGAAGAAAAGGCCTCAGGTGCCCCAATAGGCTTTAATGGTCCTGACCAGACTCACCTGGAGCCTCCACATACTGCCACCCCCCACTCCACCCCCCTCCCCTCCCCCCAGCTGGCCTATGTGCTGGGGCCCAGGAGCTCCATTTAAACTCAGACCTGGGCCTTGCTTTAGCTATGCATAGGTGTACCTCTCTCCTGGATCCTTTGGGTGGGCTTTGGACTTGTGTTGACTGTTGTTTGTCTCCTAGATGTCTCTGTTGCAGTCTGTCTCTAGTTGTATCTTCCAGGTGTGACTTTTGTGGGGTGACTTGTATTGCAATGTTGTTTCCATTCTTGTCTGGAGCTGGCTCATTGCTTGCTTTGTTTGGGTCTGTCAGAAGATTTGCTGTGTGACTCTGCCCCACCACTATCTGTTTGTGTTGGGTCTGTCCTTGGCCCTTAGCTTGTTCTCTCTTGCTCTTCTCTGACAGGTGCTTCTGCTTGTCCCACAGAGCTAATGCAGTGCATTGAGCTCTCTGTTGAGGTCTGTACTTGTTTGTGGGAGCTGTTGTTACAAACAAAGGCTTGAAGGCTCTGTGGAATAATTATGTGGGGTTCTTCCTGCTGTTTATTCAAGCCTTGACTGCTGTCAAGAAGTCATATGATTAGTCAAAATCCCATACTTCCTGGTGTTTGGACACCAGCAGTCCAATAAATACTTGTAAGGTAAGAATTTAGTATTAAGATGTTGGTGGGGCATCTGTCCTTCTTAACTTCTGTCTGTGAAATCAATATTTGAAAACTGTTTTCTGGGGTAAGTGGAGGCTTCTAGGTCAGACAAAGCCTGATGAAGAGATGAAGAATGGTCCCTTTTGCCTTTTCCTTCTCTATTCAACTTGTATACGTTTTTTGGGTCAAAACTTTTGCTGTTGGTATTTATTCTTATAGAGGTCTTAAATTTGGTTTTATTCCATCCTCTTCTGCTTAACGTGTATGTTAGGATCTGCTAGTGCCAGTACTGTTTATTCCTGGAGCCTGGGAGAGTACTCTGAGACAGTGCTGATAGGTGTTTTTCTTGTATGAAAACTTGTGTGCTGTGCCTCTAAGCATACTGTTCTCTTAGCCTGGGACAGTAGCCCCAGTGCATGTCCTACTGGTGTGCAACGCAAAGTTAACTTTAATTCCTTTGCTTTAACAGCTGAGCTACAGTGGGGAATTTCTTCCTTTAATTATTTTTTTCCCCTAAATCCTCTGCTTCTGTTTGAAAAGTATTCACTGTCAGTATGAAGCTAGCCTACAGCCACTGAAGCAATTTTTGAGGTAGAGCTGTACAAGTACTGGTAGTTTTGGACTTAGATAATGTCTCACACTTCTCAGGGACTGGGTTGGGGAAGAAGTGTGGTAACTCTGAAACAAATTCATTCATATAGCTTTTCCATCACTAGCACGTTGCTGACTTCTGAAGAAAACTGATTTTTGAAAAAGGTATGAAGAATTCCCACTAGAAATCTCATAACTGATGAGCTAGCAACTTTGGAATGAAAATATTCTTCAAAGCAGATGAAATATCAAATTCATGTCAGTGATTGTATTAAATCAGATGTATCTCGGAGACCGTTATGTCATGCAGGCATGCCTGGCTTTAAACTTGCTAGCTTGGCTATTGATCATAGCTCATCATGAGTCCGAGCTGGATTCTGTGCCTAATGCTTGCTTTACTTCTCAGGAGGGTTTCGCAGCTCTTGCTAAGCTTTGCATTCAGGGCTGTGCTGCTGCTGGCTTCAGTGCTTGCACAGGTCTGTCAACACAGCACTGTCACTCTCTGTGGAGGCTGGTGAGAACTGGGGGCCCGCTGGTGAGTCCAGAGAGGAAAGCTGGGTATATTTGCCAGGAAGTCGGTGGCACAGATGTGTGTGGCTGTGAAAGTGAGCATGGGGTGCAAAAGGGGAGGGAGCGCAAGCCTGCACTGCTCACCCAGGCAAAACAGGCCCTACTGTTGCATTTGGCGATCGTGCTGCATGGAGGGTTTTGGATCTTGGCTCTAAACTCTTTAAAGGCAGGATGACTCTGTGCAGCCCCTAGCACTAGCAGCCTTGATCCCTCACCTGGGACCTGGTACTGCTGCAGTACAAGTAGCAGTGGTGGCACTGGAGCTGACTGCTGGGAACAGGGCAGGATTCTTTTCCTCTCTTAAACTGCTTTGTGATGCATCTTTATTGTTAACTAGGGTAGCAAATACCTGCAGTTTAAAACTGCTCTGTGTTTCTGGCACAATAATGAACTGTGAAGTGTCAAAGAATTTTCTCTTTATTAAAGAGTAACTCTTCTTCTTACAGTATTGTCAGCAATTAATTTCACCATGAGGCTGCATGAATGTGACTTAGAAGTATTTCCTTCTGTAGGTTTGCAGTGTATTTGCACTCTTCTGCAGGCAGGTTCAAATATGCATATTGTGTGCATGTCTTGTATATAAGTAAATACTAATTTTTTCTTAGCCTGTCTAAAGGGTGTGAGATTTGCATGTGGCATCTGTGTGGAGATGTGTGTGCTAATGCTTGGGTTGTGAATGTATGTGAGAAGGGATGTATCCCTTTAAGTGACAGCACCTTCAAACTTTCTTTTGTCATGATTGTGCCTGAGAGGGAGATAAGAGTGTATCTCCATACATCACAATATATGGTCAGGGACATGCAGGTGTGCCTTTGGATGCCCCTGTGCAGGCGGCCTGGAGACTCTTGACATGCATGTGGGTGTCTGAGTTGTGTGTTGGGGCACATGTGTATATGTGAGTCTACACATGGCCAAGTATGTATGTATGGGTAAGGGAGTGTGAGCAAGCTGCACATCTCCTGTTGAGTACAAGCCTAAAACTGCAGTATCGGGAGGACCTTGGCTGACAGTCTGGCAGTACCAGGCATATTTGCAGAAGATGAAACAGAATAGACAAAAATAACTTTTGTGTTGTCTATCAGCTGAAGCATTATAGAGACATCAACAAGCTCTTGTCTCATGCCAGCTTAATTCCTAGTTAATCAGCAGTCTGCTTGGGCAAAGGAAGGAGCTCACATCAGGGGCTGATGATGAGCCAAACTTCCCAGTACGGATTCAGGAGCCTGGAAGGAGCCCTCAGTATTGCTCTGCCTGCATTTGGCTGCCTTGCTACCTGCGGTGCAATGCTCTGGGATAGTAGACTTCATCTGTGCTCTGGGGGGAGCAACTCCTGCAGAGGCAATATGGGTTGGTCCTTTGGCTACCCCTACCTAGGCGGTCAGCAGAGGCTAATTCTTCCCTGTGTGTATTCAGATGCCTTATCCAGGCAAGATTCAAGTGACTTAATACCAAGGCTTCCATCTTCTCTCATGGAGTATTTCTACATAACCCGTAAGTTGACTCTTCCTTGCTTCATTCCTATTACATCTAGTGAGATCTTCCTCCATTGTAGATGGCTTTTCTTGCTTCCCTCATTCATTAACAACACCTCTTTGCTCATAGGACTTGTATATCACAGCTGAGGGCCAGCTCACTATCTTTTCTAACCGGACTTTCCCATCTGCTTGCTGAAAAGCCATCTTCCTCCTTGGTTTTTCTTCTGGCTGTTTTTTCTGATGCCACCAGAGCATTGTGGGAGGCTAGGTGTCTGCTCTGTGACTGGCACGAGTTTATCACAGACCTACAGCCAAGCTATGTTTATGGAAAAGATCCTGGAAACTAGCCTGATAGCCCTTTCTGGGAGTGACAGGCATGGTGTCCTATTGTACAAATATCTGCAGAGAGTAACAGGAAACAGCAAATTCTCATCTGTGGCTGTTTGGGATTCAACCCAACAAGTTACCATGGGGTGAAAATGAACTTTGGAACGCCTTGTGTGTTGGCTATTTGGCTATTTTGGACTGTTTCTGTGCATGTCCTTGTCCTCTATCACTCCAAGGGCAAACACCTCTCATTTCTCTACACCTTAGAATCATAGAATCATAGAATTGTAGGGGTTGGAAGGGACCTCGAGAGATCATCGGGTCCAACCCCCTGCCGAAGCAGGCTCCCTAGGACATTTCACTGAGATAGGCATCCAGACGGGTCTTGAATATCTCCAGAGAAGGAGACTCCCCCACCCCCCTGGGCAGCCTGTCCCAGGGCTCTGTCACCCTCACTGTGAAAAAGTTTCTCCGCATGTTGGTGCGGAACTTCCTGTGCTCCAACTTGCAGCCATTGCCCCTTGTCCTGTCTCCACAGACCACTGAAAAGGGGCTGGCTGATTCCCCCTGCATCCCTTGCTTAAGATAATTGTAAACATTAATTAGGTCCCCCCTTAGTCTTCTCTTCTCAAGGCTGAACAGTCCCAATCTTCTCAGCCTTTCCTCATAGGGGAGATGCTCCAGGCCCTTTATCATCTTCGTAGCCCTTCTCTGGACTCTCTCCAGGAGATCCCTGTCCTTTTTATACCAGGGAGCCCAGAACTGGACACAATACTCCAGGTGGGGCCTGACCAGGGCAGAGTAGAGGGGGAGGATCACCTCCCTTGACCTGCTGGCTACACTCCTCCGGATGCACCCCAGGATCCCATTGGCTCTCTTAGCCACCGAGGCACACTGCTGGCTCATGGCCAACCTGTCATCCACCAGGACCCCCAGGTCCTTCTCCACAGAGCTCTTCTCCAGCAGGTCATCCCCCAGCCTGTACTGATAGAAACGGTTGTTCCTTCCCAGGTGCAAGACTTTACACTTGCTTTTGTTAAACCTCATCTGGTTTCTTACTGCCCAGCTCTCCAGCCTGTCCAGGTCTCGCTGGATGGCAGCGCAGTGTTCCTGCGTGTCAGCCACTCCTCCCAGCTTTGTGTCATCGGCGTACTTGCTGAGGGTCGAGGCTATTCCCTCATCAAGGTCGTCAATGAAGATGTTAAACAGGACTGGACCCAACACCGAGCCCTGGGGAACACCGTTAGTCACAGGCCTCCAGTCAGATTCCACTCCACGAATCACGACCCTCTGGGCTCGGTCCGACAGCCAATTCTCAACCCACCTCACTGTCCACTCATCAATCCCATGCTTTCTCAGCTACCTTCTCCCTCCCTGGTAAAAAAGTTAGGGTTAGAGATAAGCTACCATGAATTCCTAGATATTAGAAAGCACCCATGGGCAGTTGTTACAGTATAGGTGGTGTTCATGTCCTGTCTGCTTTCATATTGGATTTTATCATGATCAAGTATAGTTTGATTCAACCATCAAGCACTCATGTAACTCACAGCACATGAGCTTACCTTTGGCTTTGCTTGGCAGATGAATGCCTTATCCTTTTGGAGGCTAAGCAGGCTGAGGTTTATTTTGTTCTTGAAAGGGTAGTTATCAACGAATCATGGGTGCCATGACTACAGCTGTAGTAGAAGACCTTAGAGCATTAGACCATATGCATGAAACAAACAGAGTCTTTCCTTGACCCTGTCTTAGTTGCTGAGTTGACAAATGAGAGAATGGGGTATCACCCACTATGGTGTTTGATATGCTTTGGTCTTAATCATTAATAAACCTGTGGATTGGCCTGACACCAAATCCAGCTATTCTCTGCCCTGTGCGCATCATTATGGTGTTACCTTACCTCTGTTGTACAGGCCATCAGCCAGGCTTCGGGATGTGTGATGGTGCTCTGTGCAAGCCTGTCTGGTGGTGCTTTCCTACTAGGGTTTTGCCAGGCTCTTTTCTCAAGGCTACTAAGCCACTGCTGGACTCCCCACCAACGCCTGCCATCCTGACACAAGTTCACTTGTTTTCCAGACCTCTCCCAATTAACCCAGTGGACTTTGTGCTGATGTTTATTGCTGTTACTGCTTTGAGTCCAGGCAGCCCAGCAGAGACCAGCATAGCTGTGTGCAAGGTGCTGAATAAACACACAGAGCACATACAGTCTACAGACATTGGGGTGGGGGTGTGTGAGGTGGGTGGATAAAAAGGTTGACAGGAACAAAAAAGGCATTGAGAAGGGAAGTGGCATGCATTGCTTCCCCTTGCACGCAGATTAAGAATTTCTCATCTCCATTTGCTAGAAGGCCAGTTTAAATACTTACTAACACTTTCTCACCTTACTCTTTTTTTTTTCTTCCCTTTTTTTTTTTCCCCTCCCCTCAATCCAAGAGCTTCAGGAGCAAAGCATCCATTGTTGCCTGAAGCTCTTGAGCAATATATTTCTTGCCCTGGGATCTTCCCATGTAACCTCAGCTATGGAAAGCAAATCCTGAGAATGGGAAGCACCTGTCCAAAGCCTGACAACAGGGGGACAGCTGAGGCTGGCAGGAGGAGTGGAAGAAAAGGTCTGGAAATAGGCTCCTGTTCTCTTCAACAGCACAGTTTTCCTGCTGGGTTGCTGGCCTAGGGCAGGAATTCCTCCCTGATGGAGCTAGGCTGGCCAAGTTGTTTCCATGGCAGTCATCTGGGCTGCATGTCCATGCTATATTGTAATGTCTCCATCTCCCCTTCACGTTCATAGTGCAGACTGCTCTGTGGTGTTATTGGGCAGTGTGCTAAGAGGCAAGCATGTTATTCTATGTGATCTTTTGGCGTGCCAGTGGGGAGGGTATAGACAGTGACTTACACTGAAATGCTTTAGTTAACTCCCAGGATCAAGTGGGATGTGCCATATGCTTTCTGGTTAAGCTTGGGAAAAAACAGTGATGAAACTTAAGCAATGTGTCTGGTGTAAAGTAATGACTTTCTAAAGTTTGCTGTTATTTTGCCTTCAGTTTTCCTTCTGCATCATCATTTATTCCCCTAAGTAGAGTGCTTTTATTTTTGTTCTGCAGCACTCACTCACACTCCTCTGAGTTCTGCCTGCCCAACCTCAGGTCTTGCCCCTGTCCCAGCAAAAACTACAGCAAAGCTGTAGAAGTGAGCTGGGAAGGACTGAGCAGGGTAACTACAGCTGTTTCCTAAACTCCTTGCTGATCTCCCTGTTAGTTCTGTAGGTGTGGATGTCTTATGGTTGGTGCTGAGCAAGTGCATATCCCACCCCTGCTGTGCCCTGACTGGGGACTCTAATAGCAATGACATGCAGAGGTGAGTGCTGCAGAGAAAGGTATGGCTCTGACTCTGGCTGTAGCAACTGGAGAAGGAGTTGAGATTGATGTGAAGGGTGGCTGCATTTCTGTGCCTCTATCCTCTTGCCAGAATCTGGCAAATGCTCCATGTATTGTGGCTTACTCATCACCTTCATTATAAAAGACCCAGGGAGATGTTCATCACCAAGAAGTGTGAGGGGAAGACGGAGACTTTTCTTGGCAGGTGGAAAAATGCCCTGGTATGTCTGCTTTGATCCTGTCCATCTTTGTGTCAGGTTGAAAGGAACCTGTAAACATGCTCTGGCTTCTCTGATTGCATCTGAGTCGCTCCCAGCTCTGCTCTGGGGCCTTGTTTACTGTTTGGGAAGTGGTCTTTCCACTTCTCACTCCCTTCTAGTTGCATTCGGTTATGGTCTGGGACTAACTTCCCCCTGTCAGCCCTAACAGTGATTAATAAGGACACACATTTCCTAGGTTTTGCACCCATTTTTCTTAAAGACTTGCCTGCCAGTGGTGAGGAGACTGAGATTATAAACCACTGCTGGCATGTGAAGGGCCCGGGGGCAGCAAGTCTTGGAGAAGCTGTGATGCAGTTCCAAGCATGGAGAGAGAACAGGGCAGCTTACAGAGACAAATTCTGCTGTCAGCTGTAGGTTTCCTGCAGCTGAAGTGAAACACTGGGATCTGTGGTTCATTGTTATTCACACTGATACCTTCTCAGAAGTGACAATCCCAACAGTAGCTGTTGTGGTACTTCTGGCTTTTCTAAAGCATTTCTTCACTGTCTCAAAGATCAAGAGAAACCAACAAGTGGGCGTCCTGGAAGATTTTTCCATTGGACTTGAAGCTTTTTGTCTCTCCCGTGATTTCTGTGAGATGTAACCTGCCTGTTGTGAATGCAAGTGGCTAAGTGGGTGTTCTTCTTCTTGCCTTTCTCAAATGGATCATGGTCCAGGCAAGTCTCCCCTTGTAATCAATGGGACTTTGATCCAAATACAAAGCTTGGGGCCAGTTCAGTATTAAAAAAAAAAAAAAAGAAAAATCACTGAGAGTGTCAGGGAGGTTTCTTGGGATTGTTGTTACTGCCTGCCTGCGGTAACGTCCTATTGTCTAAGCTCTTTCCCCCTAGCTCTATAATAAAGTCTGTATCTGGAATACAAGTGTGCTTTGCAGTCAATCTTTTCTTCCCTGCCCCATTTCACAAGGGAGTAAATGACATCACTGTCCTCCTCCCATCTTTAATGACTACTTTAAGCACTTTGGTCATTTTGTTGCGTATTTAATATTTAGGCCTGAATCAAATCTAGGACAGGAACATCCAGGAGGTTTGGATCCAATTTGTGGCTTAGCTCAACGTTTAAGAAGCTATCAGCCGAATTTACTTCATGTTAATACCCTGTCTTTAAGACAGCATTAACTGATCTGGGGATGTTGTGAAGAGACTTCTAAGAAGGACATTTCTCAAATATCAGAATGATTAAATCCATGCAAGTAATTCAGAGGAAAATATTTTTGTAACGCTGCTGGTTATAATGCATCCCTTTCCTGGAGAGGGCCCAGCACTATGAGGCACTGAACTAAAGCTTCAGGTTTTATAGCCCCACAACCTAACTAGAATAAAAGTCTTCCTGCAGCCCCAAATATAGCCTAGAGAACCATCTCAATCCAAATTACTAGAATCAAGTTAGCTGGATGCTACGAAGAGCTCTCAGTTGCTGAGTCTTATGTTTCCCTTTACTGTAAGGATAGGCTATTCATTATAATTCAAGTGAAGTTTTAGGTTGAGGAAAACCCATGTGTTCTGCAGAGTCATCATCCTTAGAGGTGCTTGGTTCTTACCAGGACTGATGTCTCTATTCTTTCTTGCTATGGGGGTGATAGTTCTGGCTATCACTTGGTTTTGGGTCTGAATATAGAGATTGAGTAGTACTATTTTGCCCCACCCCTTTTTTTTAAACTAGAATCTGCTGAGTATTTACATTTAGGAAGAGATCTGTTGCCTCTGGACTTCTGTGTCCTACATTCTACCTTACTGTAGAGATAGGTGAGTTGGTGCTCAAGCCTGGGGTTTGGGATAGGGTTAAGGCAAAAGCTTGGGAATTGTGGGGACATGAGTTCAGAGTAGAGGGAGTAAATAGTTTTGTCAAGTTAATGAGAGGTTCTAATGTCACATTACAATGATATTCAGGGTTATGGCAAATTGGAACAGCATCTGTAGTCAGCCCTGCTCTGAGAAATCTGAAGAATAAATTTCAAATGAGGCACTTTAATTCTTTCTTATGGAAACTTTTTGTTATTACTTAATTCAAAGGACAAACACAATTAAAAGCAGTATCAGGACCTGTTTTTTAGTGATCTGAAGTACTGTGGAAATTCTCAAGTTCTGTATTTCATCCTGTTGCACTCTGAGGGGGCTGTGTTGCAGGGAGAGGAGAGCAGAGCAGCCCCTTCCCAGCAGTCAGTCTTCACCCCTGCCTTCCTCCTCACCTGACACACATGTGCTTTCAGCTGAGACACCCAGAAACAGAATGCTGTTCTGAAAGGTTTTTGTGAGCCAGAGCTCCCTGGTGCTGCCTCAGGTCCTGTGGGTGCTCTGCTGAAAGGTAGTGTTTTCAAGGACAGCCAGCACTCAGCCTTTTGGTCAATTCAGCTTCAGCTGCTGTGGGGTAAGCTCAGGCACCAGTACAGGGAAGGAGGGAAGGATCGCTGTTTCTGTGGCTGTAGCAGCAGCTTGGACATAAATGAAGGCGAGATGGAGGAAGAAAGAGACAGAGGCAAGTGGGGAGGATGCCAGTCAGTAACCTCTGAAACTGGGGTTAACCGCATTGTTTCCAGTGGTGGCCGCATCCTGCTTAGAGCCAGACTTACGTGAAGCTGGTGATAGCAGCCACAATGCACCAGCTCACAAACAAACAAGCAGAGAAAGGAATAAAGGAAGGCAGGAAGACAGGTGCCCCTTGGGCAAACACTTGTTAAATTGACAAACTTGTAGAAAATGATTAAGGCTCTTGCTGTTCTTGGTCCAGAGGGGCCCTGAGCTGCTGCCTCGAGCTGAGATACAAAGGTAGTTCCTTGGGAGCCTGCAGTGGACAGGGCACAGAGGGAGGTGAAACAATTACTGCCTGTCTCTGCGGTGCCGTCTCTTGTCAACTTTTATTTATGTTTCCCCAAATGTTGCAGTCTTCTTAGAGGGAAAGCAGGCCCTGCCAATCTATGGCAAAATAATTGCAGCCACCTTTGTCTTTCCATCTCTCTTCCCTTAACCTACTTCCCTCCCTCTCTCCCTTTCTTGCCATGGCTCACTCTCTCCATCTCTGATTTACTTACCTTGTACTCCTTTGACAGAGAATTGCAATGTAAGCTCTGCTGGAAATTTGTATCACTCCCAGACTGGTGGGGACAGGTGCTCTCTGGTACTTTGGACCCTACTGTGACGCCTGCTGGAAGCCACTCTAAGAGAAGAGACTCAGTCCTCTACAGCGGTTCTTATTGAAGGAATGTTGTGCTTTTTCTTTTCTCTATAAGCTTGCCATTGAGGCAGTGTAAGAGTTCTTCCCTGTCCTTTGCAGCTGAAATATGCTCCCAGGAACTAATTCATATGATGTATGCATGGGGGGGTTCAGCTGTGCTGACCTCACCAGGGTGTGAGGAGAAAGTAAGGGTGGTTACAAACTTGCTTTCCACCACTCTTGAGGGGTTGCCCATGCTCCCCCATCTGATGTGTATTGTCCCTACACTTGATTTTCTTTGGAGGTTATCTCCATCTGGACAGCAAGGAGTCAAACCAAGGACCCCAGACTGGGACATCTTGTGCTAATAAACAACCTGAAGCATCCAGGGCTAGTCCGGGGCTGAGTCTGCAATTGCTTAGTACAGAAGTGTGGTGCAGGGTTAAAGTTACAGTGGGCAGTTCCTGGAGATTATCTTTATCAGGGACCTAGTGTCTTCTAGCAGCCTCTGGAGTTTAACAGATGAGCCTGTGCTCTTTCCTGTCAGTGGCACCACAGCCCAGACAACAAAGTAAATTGAAACAAGCAGAGACCTTTGACATCTCGTTTGACCTCTCTGAGAGCAGGGACGCTTTCAAGGAAAGCCATCAGCACTTGGACATGGTTTCAAACTTTGGGCTTCCCCTCACCTATGGTTCTGTCCGGCATCCCCCTTTCCCTTCATTCCAGATATGCAGAGAGCCTGTCAGGAAAGGGTTAAGTGCTGCTTACCCCAGCCAGCTTTGCGTATTTAAAGTGAGTAAAGGTTTAATTACCAAATGATGACAGTGTCATATGGTTTTGGTGATGGCGCGTGGCATTCGATGAATGCAGAAGAGGGGAGGATGTGAGAAAGACACTGAGTGGCAGTGGGGAAGCGAGGAAGCTAAAAATGCCAAAGACAGTAAAACATCTGTAATTTGCAATTCGCTAGTGTTCGCTGATTGCTCATGGATTAAAGATTAAAATCTATTCTCTGGCAGATGGGGGAGAGAGAGAGAGAGGAAATTCTTACGAGCATGTTTTGCATCTGCATTTCATTCTGCTCCTCTTTACAATAATCACGGATGAGGAAATAAACCCAGATCTGGGCTGGCAGGAGGCGGAGAAAGCGCACAATATAGGCAGGACTCAGCGTGCTGCTCCTGCTTGGAAACGCCAAGCAGAGAGGGGAAGAAGCCGACATGACTCTTCTCGGTGCCTGGGACTCTGTTTTGGCTGCATGAGGATGAATGTTCCCATGAGGCTTGGAAGTGCCAAGAGCCAGAGCAAAGTCTTTCTTCTGGTCACCCCGATTCTGCACTGGGGGGTTTCTTTGATGGGAAGGGGACGTTAGCCATCTGTCCTGTCTCAAGGGATGACTGAGTCTGGCTACAGTGTCCATGACGTGATGTTAATGCTTGCAGGCAAACAATACAAGTAGAAATAATGTTTGCAAGTATAAATCATTTTTATAACTTCAGCTAATCAGAATCTGTCCCTTTTATGGGCATGATGAGCGCTCGCTCTCTTTCTCCCTCTCTCATTCTGACTCTCTCACAGGCTTTCTCAAGTGTGCAGGACATTAAAAGAAAAATGGATAATAAAGCTGCAAATGCAGGGTCTGCTCCTGAGAGGTGCTGGGTAGTCATGACTCTGGTTGGCTTTACTGGAGCCAGCTTTCATGGTGAAGCTCACGATTTGAAAGGTATGACGCAACATTGGGATACCCCGGCAGCCTTATGGAGGTTAGGGAGCTCTTCCCCAGTAGTGGAACAGACCCCCGTGATCACTGTGTGAAGTGCTGTTGGCAGACCTACCATGTTCTGCAGAAATTCCGTTCTCTGGAACGAATTGTATGAGGTGGACCAAGATAGTGGAAAGGGGCTCACAGCTCCTCCCTCAACCCTGCTTCTGGAACAGTTCTTTGTGTGGCTGTTCTGGCTGCCCAAAAGGCAACTGTGTAAGCCAGTACAGGGAGGAACTGCAACTCCAGCTGCTTCCTGCTCCATGCAGCGCTGGCTTTAGTTTCACCCACAGGAGCAGAGTTGGGGTTTCTTTTGGTGGGAGTAAAATTTTGTCGGGTGCCTTTGGAGAGGCTTCACAAAGATGAAGATAATACAACCTATGAATGAGAGCAATCGTTCCATAAGCATTGTGCATAACCATAGCATTAGTGTACAAGCTTACCTGTATGTAAATTCACTCTCAGATGCCCACCCCTGTCTTTATACACATACAGAGACACCCCCTCCCCCAAACCTATGCATTCTTGCAATTCTAATACTACCAGGATTTTGATCGCATGGAAATGGGAAGGTGAATATGCCAGATAGAACCTGTACCAGATCAGGCCCAGATATTTGCTGTGAAACTGGGAAAGCAACTGGTCTAAATGTCATTGAGGTACCCCATGTCACATCCCTGTTTCAATTGTGACCTAGCTCCAAGTCCCCCATGCCACATTCCTGCCTTGACTCCATATCAACCCACATCAACCACGTTTCATAGTCAGTACCTAGGTCTTTCTAGGTGTGAAGACAAGCCTTGGTGGGGGGACCTCTAATTAGGGCCTTGAGGGCTCTTTGTGCACTTATTTGGCCTGATATTCCTCACCTGGGACCATTCCTCACCTCTGCCCATTGGTCTGGGAGTTCCCATTTTATATTAAGTGCTTTTACTCCTTGCTTAACTCACAGTTTAGGTATATCCACCTTCATCTCTGTCTTGTTGAAGGCTCTCAGGAAAAGATTTAGCTTTGTCTTCAGTTCTGTTGATACCATCATCTCAGGCTGCTCCTGACTGGGCTCCCTGGAAAGATCCTAATTCAACACTTTGTCTCATCCAGGGATGCTGATGGACCCTGTTTTGCCAGGCTGCTTTTGATACTGTGAAACTGCTCTGTGGTTGGTGAGTGTTGTCTCTACTGTGATTGCCTTTGGATATTGGCTTATATCCTCTGTCATGGTGCAGCCCTGCTCCTTGATGCTTTACAGCCTTCTCTGATTGGAGTGTTGGGCTTGCCTTTTTACTGGCTGTAACTACAGTTATTTAATTTAAACTGTCCTTATTCTGGTTAATCAAAGAAGAGATCTCCCTTGTCCTGGTCAGCACCTGCTTTCCTTTTGCTGTGTGTTTTCAGCCTTATTCCATCTGCCATCCTGTGCTTTCTCCTTCTCTTACCCTTAGTCTGGACCCAAATCCCAAGTTGGATTCTATTAGTGTTTAGGGATGGGAGAAAGGCAAAGTTCAGACAAGTGTGTTTTTTTAATGGGCTATCAAATATAACCTGGAGCTGCCAGGAAAACTTAGCTGAGAGAAGTGTCTTGTCTGAACAGTGCCTGGTACAGCTTGCCTACAGCTTAATAAAAATACTAGGGTTTAGTTTAGAGTTGAGAGAATAAAAAAGCTGAGCTGGAGTAGGATGAGGCTGAAAAGATTCTTAGGAAAAATAGATAGTGCTAAAATACATAATCTCATAGAGATTTTGTTTTTATGTCTGGAGAACAACTGTTTAAATTTTTACCAAAAAAAATTATATTTGATAAATGAGAAGGAAGGTGTCAGAGTGAGAAAAGAATGTGCACAGGAGGAAAAAAAAGCACCCAAAAACAGTGTGTGTGGGCAATAAAAAGGAACCAGCATTTGATTAAGAAGAGGAAAGTGATCTCTTTGAATTGGGTCGCTGCTGTTGGACCACTGGGAAAGCGGTGTCTCTGTTTGCAAGTGATCTGTTTCACCAAGCGAAAAAGATGAGGCAGAGCAGAAGAAAAGCTGAAGAAAGATCAATGGGAGGAGGGGGACAGCATGGCAGATTTAATTAATTACTGCATATTAAAATGTTTGTTTACAGTAACAAACAGCTACAAGAGGTCTGATGTTAATTAATTTACAGCATTTTTCACCAGTCCCTACGCCGTTGCTGGCAGTCAAGGAGGTAACACAGTGGCAGGTAAGATAATGTCTCTTTGGATTTACAGCAGCATCTCAGAGGTAAGCTGGGAAGGTAGTGTGGCTCTGACTGGCTGCCTCTGCATGGCACTGGATTCGGGGGTCTCATCCAGCCAGTAAAAAGGATGTTGTTTGGGCAAGTGTTGCCCTACCATATCGTAGGAGCTGGGCAGTGTAAGGGTGGGTGTTTGGATAAGAAAGCCAGACTTTTTGGGATGGGGTTTCAGTGTTGTGTTAGTTACGCTGCAGGAGCGGGTGTGCTGTGAGGTTGCAGTTGTTGTGGATCCTGCAGCTCCAAAGAAATCTGGGCAACCTCTGCAGTGTTCAGGACTACAATAGGATTACTGGGGTTGTTCAGCCTGGAGAAAAGGAGATGGTGACCTTATTAATCTGTACAACCACCTGAAGGGAGATTGTAATGGAGTGGGTGCTGGTCTCTCAAGTATGAAGTGATAGAGAGGGAATGGCCTCAAGTTGCACCATTAGGAAAAATTCTTTACCAAGAGGGTTGTCAAGCTTTGGAACATGCTACCCAAGGAAGTGGTTGATTTGCCATCTCTGGCAGTATTTAGAAGATGCGTAGAAGTGATGCTTCAGGACACAGTTTAGTGGTAGTCTTGGCAGTGCTAGGTTAATAACTGGACTTGATCTTTAAGTTCTTTTCCAGCCTAAATAATTCTATGATCTTTCTACAGTTGTCATACAGAGGAACATTGCCTCCTCCATGTGTGAAAGATTCTGGAGTGACATCTCTCCTGCCCCAAAGGTGGATGGGGTCAGTTTCTGTGGGGATTTAGCAGTTCTGTTCCAGGTGGGGATCATTTAGGTATGGGTTGATACCAGGGGAGAGCAAACCTGGAGTGCAGTTGGAGGGAATATGCCTGATCCCAGGAATCTTCCTTTGAACAAAGCAAAGTCCATCGAAATCTACATTTGTGTTCCTCCAGCCTAGTATGGCTCTTCCACCTTCTCAACTTACACTCTGACCTCACTCCTCAGCTAGATGACTTTGAAGGCAAAAGGATGATGATATTTTTTTGTACCACTGTCCTAACTGTGCTGCAGTTGTGGCTAGATGCCCTCAAAGTGGATGAGAAGGTCTATGTGAGCTGAGAAGGTTGGTCAGGTCATAAGAGCAATGCATGAGCTCTACAAACAGGGGAAAACCTCTAAGGTTATTCACAAAGCTCCATTGCTCTCTAACAGCCAGAGTGCTTAGCAGAAGTCTGAGAAGCCCTTTCACACACTGCATAATGTGCTTACGGATGGGCAGGTAATTAAGCATGGAGGGAGCAAGGCTGAGCTTAGAACCTCTGATCTTGGTTTCACTGGTGTAAACATCAGTGGAGAAGCAGTACAGGAGGTCTGGATTTCACACCTGGCTGGTTCCTCAGGCTGATAGAGCTGTGCTCTGTGCTTTTCAGTAGCCCTTTGTAAATGTGGCTGTCTTTTGCTCCTCTTGATAGTTCTTTACAACCATGAGACTGTTAACACCATGGAGAAGGTAAGTCAAACCTTACCATACTGATGCCCCAGCTGGAGTAAATCAGCCTTGTCTTCTAAACTTCGTTGTTCCATCTGTGGGAGACTTGAGCCTCTGTCTTCCAGCTGCCTCAAGGGGAAACAAACCTTCTCCGATTTTTGGAAGCTCCTCATCTGAGTTTCTCTGTGTGGCTGCAGGTGGGCTTTGTTCTTATCTACTTTGTGGGCCTTTGCTGTAATCCCATAATTGATCTTTGTAGCCCTGATATTGGCCCTGTCATTTTAATTGGCAGTTAATACTTGTAATTGGTCCTGACTGTATCCCTCTGGCAATTAGCTCTTGTCACTGTGGTTCAGTTCCAAGTCCTTGATACCGGGTGTTAAGAGGTCCTAACACTGGCCTGCCTAAACTGCCCTTTGCTGTTTGTAACGTGACCTGCTGTAACTTTGGACATGAGCCACTCTGCTCCCCCTGATCTCAACCATACCCTGATCTCGACATTAACACCCGTTGTAATTCTCCCTTTCACTGACCTCTGCAATCAGTCCCTGTAACAGAGAATCATAACAGTAATTGAATGATACGCGGCAGAAGAGAGCACCCCAGCAGGGAGATGTGCTGGAGCACAGGACTCAGAAAAACTGAGATAACTTTTTTATTCATGAAACCTTCAGGTTGCCTGCACGCACCCACAGAAGTCAGTCCTCACTGGGCGAGTGCCTCTTCACGGCTCTGTCATAGCACTGAATAATTTCTGCAACCCCAAGACAGAGCAGAGAGGGGTGGGTTAAGAAATGACAAGGGGTTTCTAGGCGCTAAGTGTGGCAGGGTGAGACCAAGATCTTCTGTGAGTACCATGTTGTTTCAGAGACAAGCCTGCAAGGCAGCAAAACCTTTGCTGACGAATGATTTCTCAAACCGTTAACGGGCTGAACAGAGCTGAACATCTGGGGAAGACACCGGAGCAGCTGTTGCTGCTCTTTAACTTTCCTTCTGCTTTTCCTTTAACTGGAAAAGTGCTGGAAGAAGGTAACAAATGGGAAGAGGGTGTGTTCTTGGGGCAGGTATACCCCTGCCCTGGATGGAGGAGTTGCACAGCTCTACAAATGTGATCACAAGCCATAGTGTGGGGGGTGTGTTTGCACCTGGTGGTTTTAACCAGGACAGCTCTGGTCCTCCAGGAGTCCTGTGGCACGTGTGGCTCTTGGTCCATGTGAAAATTCCTGGATTATGGCTATGTGCTATTTCCATGGTTAATACATGCTGTGGTAGTAGAAGCATGTAGCTTTAGCAACCTTGGATGTCTTATATAGGAATGAAAGCTCTTTTTTGAAGGTGAATCACTGCAGTAGAGACCTGAGCATGTTCTTTATGCAAGGAATACTCAAACAATGAACTGTCTTGTAGAAAGCCCTTCCTTTTCAGATCTCAGGTGAAGGGTAAACTTCTGTCACCTTCTACTTACTATAAAGAATGTCACCAATGTTGGTGACAGAGCAAAACACAGAGAAATGCTTTGTTACAGGTGTTTTAGCATGAATCTCCTGATGCTGTGAACAAAGGATTTGGAGACCCAAGTTTTAGTCCTGCCTGTTGTGAGCTAAACTGAACTGTGACAACTCTCTTCGTCATTTTTCCTTGCTCTTTCTCCATCTTGTCTGTTGATGGTGTGACAGATGTAGCATATGGGGCCTTGAGCTCCAGCTGAGCTCCAAATACTATGGCAGTAGGCTTGTAATACTCTGGTAACACCATGGCTAGGGACAGTGAAGTTATTCCATTTAATTTCTGACACAGTGCTGATATATCCAGTTAGGATGTGGCTGAGTGGCTCCATGTGTAAGCCATGTACCAATAACTTTTATGGGATAGTTCAGGACTGTAGCAGATTTCTCCATCCCTGGAGATATTCAGAATCTGACTGGACACTGTTCTGAGCAACCTCCTTTTGTTGACTGTGGTTTGAACAGGGGAGTTAGCCTAGACAATTGCCAGAGGTTCCTTCCCACCTTATCCATTCTGTGACTTTGTGGGCTAAGAATGTCACAGAGGTGTGAAGCGGTCCTTCTGGCACAGGCATTGTGGGGCATGGCCCTGAAGCTGTCTCCTGATGGCCTCCTGGAAACTGTTAATGTGGGGACCTTGGCAGCACTGTGCTGCAGAGTTGTAGTTATCTCTAGGACCTGTAGCATGGTCTGGGCAACATGCTGTACTTCAGCTGCTAGCAGCCAGCCTAAAGGCTTCCCTGTGGCTCTCCTTCCACCTGGGTTGCAGCTGCCATGGTGTCTGGAGGGTCAGCACAGCCTCTGATCTTGTGTTTATTTTTTGGACAGTACCCTTATATATGTGTAGTAGCAGCAGCTGCTCTTTGGGAAACTTGGGTTTACTCCCTTTAACTGGAATAACATGGTTAAATAACAGCCAAGAACACACAGGGGCAGAGAAGAACCACACTGTTTCTCACAAGGGTTTGGGCTGGGAGCTCTGCACAGCTCCTTCACTGCTGTCTCAGAGAAGCAGTGTGCTTATTTTCTTCCCCAGTGTGTGTTGGTATTTCACTTTTTTTCCTGACAGAGATAAATGATTTCTTTAGATTTGAATAATAAGTAAGTAAAATAAATGTGCCCGTCGAGTTGGTAATTCTGACTCAAGTTCAGGTACATTGAAAACTCAGTCTGGAAAGTTTGAGTCAATTTTGACTCACAAGGCTTGCAGCGGCATTCTGTTACCTAGTCTTTGCTTCCTGCTGTTTTGTTCTTCAGGCTCCTAGTTCCTTCCAGACTGATTTAGCACAAATCGGATTGAGAGCTGACCCAGCCAGTGGCTAATGTGCCATGCATTGAAGATGCAGTTGGAAACCAGAAATGGGCAGAAAGGCCAGCCTGAAGTTCTGAGTTGTGAGGCTTCTTTAGGTAATACAGAAGCCTTTCTCTGCAAGATCTCATCAACTTGCTGGAGTGGGAGCTGAGGCTTGAAGAAAAATGTGGGCTTGTATGATTATGAGACTTGGCAGTATTTTCATCATCTGAGAGTGTATCCAGGATATACCTGGTTTTAGTCTCCTTTCATGGCAAATTATTGAAGCAGGTGCTGTATGTCATTACTGATCAGTACAGAATGTAGTGGAGTGGGGACTTTGGCCTTCCTAGGAGCCCCTAGGCACTGAGATCATACTTTGTAATGAATAACAGCATATGGACACAGGGTGATCTCGGACAGGGCCTGATTGCCCTCTCTTGCCTGTATCATGTCTGTGGGGTTTTTATATGAAGTCAGTGAGCTGCACTGATTTGTATTAGTAGAGTGTCTGGTGCATAGACTCCAGGAACATTGTTCCTGATATTCACCCCTGCAAAAGTGGTCCACTAAGCAGGTGCAAATGTACATATTTGATGTAGACCTCTGCTTTGCCTCAGAGTGCTTGCCAGTGATTTTTTTTTTTTGCCTGTAAAGCCTCTAATTCTTCTGTGAAGAGCAAAGCAAATGTTATTTCACAAGGGGAATACAATGTCTCTCTTGATAGAGGCAGCCTATACAAGTCTGTAATAATAATACCAATAATAATTATTATTATTGGGTAATCTGCTGTTCAGGATTCTGGCTGCGCAGGCAGTTCCTCTGCAGTTTGACAGCCTTGTGGCCAGTAAGAAAGCGTTAAAAATGATGCAAGCATTTAGCATTTGTGAACTTAACTCTATAAACTTGATGAAGTGAAGAGAATCTTTTTGTTCTGTGCTGAGTTGAGAAATATTCTGGCACTCTGGACACCTGCCATCTTCCCCCTACTGCCTCTTTTATGTTCTGCTGTGAATCTGCAGTATCTTCTGCAGTGGCAGCAGCTGGCAGGACTCTGGTGCCTTTACCCCCATGACAGCTTTCTCTACTTGTACAGCACCTTGCACTACATGGCCCAAGTTCTGTGCAGGGCTCCTTAGGGCTCCAGCAGTGAATGTGATAAATACTGACAATAAAATCTGTCAACAATGAACAACATGACCCTGTAAATCATTGACAGCTAAAGCAAGTGTTTCCTCTTTGGAAAATAGTCACCCTCATGTCTGTATTATTCTTTCATCTCTTTATTGTCTCTCCTGTGCTAACATCGGACAGTGGCCAAACAAATCCATGGGGTAAATATGCTGGAGCAGATCTACAATTCCATTGGAGGTGCTGGGGTGTTGTTTGAGCCATGCTGATTTATGCCATTTCTGTGCAGCCCCCTTGTCCCTAGGACACCCTCCTGCAAGGCTGAGCTGGGTGTATAATTCCTGTAATCACTCAGTAGGCATATTTCTGAGAATGAGATCTGAGCCAAGAGCAGAAATCTAATTCAGGATCTCAGATGATCTTTCTTTCTTCTAACTGGTGGCCTTGGGCTCAGAGTGACTGACTCACACAAGGAAATGAGTGTGACCTGTACGTTGTTACTGCTATGTGTGCACGTAAGGGCAATTGAGTTGGTTGATATCTGATGGAATCACTGATGACTTTTTGGTGACCTCTGATGGAAAGGTCACGTTTGAGACCAGGAGATTTTTTTTTCTGCACAGTGGCCTGTCATAAACAACAGCACCTCATTTCCACATGCTGGCTCTGTGGGAAACAGCTGCAGACCAGCATTTCCAAACTTGCTTGTATAAAAGTTGGGGTCTGAACCTTTAGCTGGATTAACTCACTGTTTCTCCCTGGGAGTCAGAGGACCTTTACTTATCTCCATCAGCTGGTTATTAAATGCAAGGGTAGGCACTGAATACTGTGGGGTGTCTGGATTTCTGCACCGCCCCCTGAATGTCTGTGCTGCTTGTATAAACTTTTGAGCAGCAGAGCTTTCTTAGTACTAGAGATTGTGCATTTAGCAATCAAACCTTTATTTTCAAGGCTTGCAAATTTTGATCAGAAAGCAATACATGTGTGATCTCTTGTAGGGCACCGAATCATGTATTTGATTTATCTGCAATTTACAGTATTTAGTAGCAAGTGAAGAGAGAACTGGGTCACATACTACCTGGTTCAGCCCCAAGTATGACTGCTGATGTTCAGGGAAAATCAGGGAGTGGTAGGAGAATTGAATTGGGGGAAAACTGAAACCTGTCCCTTCTGGATGCTCACAAAGAGATCTCTGTGCAAACTTGAAGGCTATGGATCACACAATATGGAAAATAGGTGTGGGTTAAAAATGTCAACCTCGTGAACTGCGAGCCTGACAGGGCGCCAGAGAACCACACAGAGCAGAATATACAACCTGCAGCCTATGGCCCATAACAGTGTTATCTTTCTTCACCAGTGAGCAGTCCTGCCCCCTGTCTTTGCTTGTCATATGGCTGACCTGTCTTTCACTTGGAAACTTTGTAGTGCTGACTCTGTGCCTGTGTGTGTGTATATGTATATATAAGGAGCTGTCCTATCAGTATTATTTCCCACTGATCTCATTGGAGCCTAATCTAAACTCTGTTGCTGCTCTGATGTCAGCCAGGACCTGGGGCTATTTGGCATGTCTCAGAATTTGGCTGTTCTCTGGTCCTTGCTGAAGCTTCTCTCTGTGTGCACAGGACTAGGGAGGTGGTGAGGAAGACTGCTGACATGCTGATAGTAACTAAGAGGTCTTGGGCTGAGCCTACAATTGAGAAAAAGGATTAGGTTCAGTTGGCTTCACGGATGTCATTGGTGTAAACAGAGGCTTTGCCTAATTCCACTACATGTTTTGAGCTACATCATCGTATATCAAGTACAGGCCAATTGAAGTAGCATATGGGGCTTTCCCCCAGCTAAGAACTGTCACTTACCTTGTGCTGCTGCTAATCTGCACAGCACTGCTGCCATTGTATGTGTTTCTTCTTGTCTGCACCTCCCCTGCTGCCTAGGACAGACTGGCAGGACTGGATGCGGCTCCCCTTCCTACCTGGATGCTGTGTAGAATGAGCAATCACAAAATTCCAATGGCAAAATGTGTTTTGAAGAGTCAGTGAATGGCTCTGAAAGGCCCCTTTCACATCTTGCACTAACAAATGAAGCTCCTTGTGCCATCAAAGTGAGATTGATAACTCCTCTGACACTTCATATTCAATACTCTGAATATTGAGAGGTGTGGGTTTCCCCTGAGACACCAATGTTTCTGCTTCTCTCCCTCTTCATCTCCAGACATCCTGTGGGAAGATGGGGGGAAAGCGAAAAAGAAAAGAATGACTCGGGGTGGGGAAGAGGAGGAAAAATGATGCAGGGGAGCTTTTTCCTTTTTTGACTTTAGCAGCAGTCAGTCTCTCATTTCAGAGCCTGGAAAATGGAATTGTGCTGCTCAGTCACAATGAATGATCCTATTTCTCTACCCCCCACCCCCAGAAGGGTCACTGAAATAATCTTCAAAACTAAAATAAAGATGTTCCCATTTTCATGAATGCTAGAACCTGTGATCTGTTTCTGTTAAGAACTTTTGAGAGGTCCTTCTCCCTACCTGATGTTGTGAAAGGGAGACACAACTTCACTGGGTGAGAGTTGCTCTAGTTCCACTCACTCTGAAGGGGCTAGCCCAGATCAGCTGCCTTTTCTAGCTGTTTAGATGCTGAATGAAGGACCCTGGATGCAGCTTTGTAATACCGTTTTCTGTCTTGTTACACTTGTAAAGGAACTAGTCGGTATTTTCTGCTGTAGCATGTTCATATCTCAGTTGATGTTGCCCTATATGACCTGTGTGTCTCACGAAATCCAGCTCAGCTCAAAATGGATCAAACAGCCTCGTGTAGCATTGCTCTGTCACATCTTCTACCTCAGCCAGTCAGATGAGGTGCCCTGAATTCCAGCTAGTCAAGCTGGAACAGGTGGACAGGTGTTTTTGAAGGTTTTAAATTTCCCAAAGGAAATGTGCTGTGTAGTAATGAAATCTAGTCTGTCAGCATCTGTTTGTGGTACTGTGCTGGTCCACATTGTGCCCCTGTATAGTCTATCAGTAAAGGGATCCTGCAACATTGACATCTCAGATGGCTTGTCTCCCAGATGCCGCCTGTCTTCCATCATCCTCCTGAAAGTCCCACACAGGTTCATGTGCTGGCAGTCCAGGGTTCAAGTCTGTGAGCAGAGCAACAGGCAGACATAGCAGTGACTTCTGGGGCATGACGCACTCTGTTGGCAGTTTGGCTTCTTGGTGAGTCTTTAGTACTACAGCTCAAAAACTGCATGGTGCAGAGTATCTTCCATGCTCCTGGGAGTGGTTTTGTAGATGAGGCACGACTGCCTATGCGGTAGATTGGGGTGGCTTATTCCCCTTAGACATGTTTTCTTGGAAAGGGCGTGGATTTCTGCCTCTTGTATAGGAAAAACCTCTCTCTGCAGCCTATGGCCTGGGGCAGACATTCTTTGCTCTACCACAGTAATTGACCATCTCTCAAGGGACCCATTGAGCTTATTTAACAAAGGTCAGCTAAATTTTCTAGTATCCTGCTGTGAAAGCAGGATTAGTAGAAATCTTATTTATCCTTGGTGTCCAGTTACTTGACTGTTCATTTCAAACTGCCGCGCTGGTGTAAGTCTGAAAGTAGTGTGGCTGTGGAGGATAGTCTTAAGGCACCCACTGCACTGGGACTTGCAAGAGGGTGCAGCTGTACAGAGAGGGCTTGATTTGCTTCCACGCTTAACTCTGCATTGATTTGCCATGGCTGAGGCTCCCTGGGCTTTTGCATCACTCATATTTTTATCAGTCTGTAGTATTATAGGCGAGTTGGACCAATTCTGAGCTTAAAGAAGACTTGTTTGCTGAGGCACTAGAAACAATTGTGGCTCAGTATGTGATTTCTGTTGGAGGAATGCTCCACAATTTCAGTTGGCCTGTTGTATTTTCCTTGCTGCTCTTCATGGCCTGGCGGCCCCATCTCAGCCGGGGGTCTGTGGTGCTGGGCACTGTGCAAAGAGTGACAGGAGGCAACAGCTGCTCTGAAGACTGTGCAGTCCACATGGACATGACTGCCAGGTTTGCAAGGATGGTATTCTGATTGTCCCAAGTGGAATTCTGTTGCAGCCTCTTCCTGATTGCTTCTATGAGGTGTCTAATCGACCTGTCCTTTCTCTTTCTTAAATTGTGTTGCTGAATCTGTATTCCACTCCTGGAACATCCCCAGACTCACCAACAAACAGTGTATGTTTCTAGCTTGTGGTGTGCAAGTTCCACTTCTCATCCACCCCACCCCAGATTTTGCCATATAAACAGCCAGTGTTAGTGGTTGCTGGAGCACTTAGCTGGTCTGCAGCCTTGCTGGCAGCAGGAGCATTTCCACATACTATCTGCTCATCATTGGGGTTACGGCAGCTGTTCTATGACTAGCTGAGACTAAGTAACAACCATAAGCCTGAGGAACTTTTGCAACTTCCCCAGGACATGGTTGGGGAGCTTGCAGTAGACCTGAACTCCCCATCTTCTGAGAACAGCAGCAGTGTCTCAAGCACCAGTGTTACAAAAAAAATTTCAAAGAGATGTCAGGATGTGGAATGGGCTGCCCAGGAAGGTGGTTGAGTCATCTTCCCTGGATGTGTTTAGAAAAAGGGTAGATCAGGTGCTTAGGGATATGGTTTAGCTTAGGACAGGAATGGTTGATCTTAAAGGTCTTTTCCAACCTTGTGATTCTGTGGTCACTCTTCCCTTCACAGCAGTGGGTGCAACTGCTGACTACAGACGGCTGAACAGTTTGTGGAGCCTACACAGAAAGCAGAGGGGACTGAGTGGGTCAAGGCAAAGGGAGATGATGGTGAGGGCTGAGATGAAAACCCCCAGCCCTTGCTGGTAAGGCTGGAGCAGCTCCATCTTTCCCAGACTTCTACCTGCGGCCCCTGAGCGAGTGTGCTGGAACTGTCAGTTCTGCTGATATGAATTAAAAGAAACATGGCAAACAGTGTATTCTAGCTGCTGTAATTATCTCTTGAGAAGGAAAGCAGCATCTGCCTTTGGCTCTGATCAGCTGTCTCAGACAAAAAGGGCAATCTCAACTTCACCTGTTGGATTTCCTTTTGTTGGTGTTCTGTGATACTCAAAGCAAATGAGTCTGGGCACCATGGAAGCTTGATCCTGGCAATGCAAGCTCCTGTCTTCAGGGAGAGTCCAAGCACTGATTGTTTCCAAGGTTAGATTTCAGCATTCTTGTCAACTCTGAGACCAATATCTTCTGTATTGTTGATATTTGGACCGTGGAGGAAGGAGAAAGGGTTTTCTTTTGAATTTCCAACTGTTATGAGTTAAAAATAAATCAATGTGTCTTGGTGCCATGGTTCCGAGCCTCATTTAAGCTATGAAATACTGTGTAGGCTCTGAGTAAGATGTGCTTTGTCTTTTGAAGGAAGGGCTTCATGGAGGATACCACCCTTGTGTTGTCATCTTCCAGTATCTACCATGTGTGGTGCCTGGGCTAAATGTAAAAAAACCTGACTTGTCAAGTGTGTTCTGTGCATTTTTGCTGCTGTCAGCTCTTCAATTTCTTGTCCATTTCTCCTCCATCCTCCCTCTGTTATGTAGGGCCTTATTTTCAAGCACAGACTCCTCCGAGGCTGTGTGTCATCTGAAGGTACAGGTGTATGACAATATGATAGTCTTATTCTACTGTGATGAGTTAGGCCCCGTGTAATCAACGTTATTGTTTCTTGGCCATTGGCTCATCAGAGCCAAGGCTTCTCCTTCCTACCATCTTGCACACCTCCTTCAGAAGATTACTTGCTCAGAAAAACATTTCCCTTAGTGGGAGAGAGAGATATAGAAAATGCAGCTCTGAAGATGCAACATAGATTCCACTACCTATAAATCTCATTGATTTAATTTTTGGCTAGGGTGGGCATAGACTGAAGTATGGGTTGTCTGAAAAAGTAGGTATGGTACTGTATACTCACATCTCCCTAGATGCTTGGTCAGAATGATTTTTGGTTAGGAAAGGACATCAGAACTCAGGGATGGGAAGGAGCTGCCTGGGTTTTAGAGCCCACTCTCCTACAGTGATGGTCTGTGGGTCAGATGGATATCCCAGAAGGGACTACAGAAGTCTCAGTGTCTGTTCCCTGACTACACACAGATCCTTTTCCAGTCCTCTGTGAAGCCTACAGTGCATCAGAGATGAGGGCAAAAAAGATGAAAGATTGGGCCAGGTACCTAGTAGGTAAAATCACCCTGCTGGTCCCAGACCACACCTCACTCTGGACAATAAAATGAAAGCTTTCCTCCTCTTAGCAAAGCTGACCTAAAAATATAAATAGCATATGGGTATTTATCACCAGCCTCATCTTCTCCACTGACCCTTCCACCTGTTTCAAGCCTCCCTGCCACTGTGAGCATGCCCAGGCCTGGACAGGGAACCAGTGTGCTGCAAGAGCTGTGGGGGCTTTAAAGTAAGAGATGTTCATCTGCCCTTCTGTGTGCAGACTCTCCTCTGTGACAAAGTAGTCCATTTCATAGCTCAGGTTGGGATACCTCCTGCAGCCCCTGGATAGTCTTTGTCCAGCAGTAAACAAAGGAAAGAAGATACTTGCACCAGGAAAGAGGGAAAGCTAAAGGAAAAACTAAAGGGAGAATATGAGGCAGGAGGATTTTTTTTCCCCTTTCCTTTTTTTTTTTTATTTTTCCTGTGCTCTGCCTGTTCCTGTCAAAGCTGCTGGAAATTGTTACCGACAGATCGAGTGTCTTCCAGTTTCTGTGTCAGGGAGTTTTGCCGATTCTGTGAACCATGCCAAAGAGGGGTCAGGCAAGAGAAGGGGAGAGCAAGAGAATGACCAATTCAGCAGAGCTCTGGCTTTATCACTGATCTGGTCAGGTTCACTGGGTTTTAACTCCATGAGCCAGTCAGGCTTAGAAACTCACACCTTTGTTATCACCTTTCAGGAGGAGGGAGAATGGCGGTGTGAATTCCCTGGGGTCATCAAGACAGGCAGGCCAGGGATCATCTCCCATACCACAGACTGCCTTGTCCTCAACCTCCATAGCATACCAGAAACCTGGATCCTCTCTGTCAAGATTGATGACTATTTATTACCACACAGATCAGAGTGGGGACAAGGGCTAGAGGATGTTTTGTGTCCTGCTTGGCCCTATCATCATGGCTTAGGCAGAAAGCACCATGAAAAAAACCTGCCAGCACCAAGTGCCACTGATGTTTGGGTCCAGATCAGAACACGACTTTGAGATCATGGGACTACCTTTGGCTCTGCCATGTGTTCCCCTGGTGGGAATAGAGGTTGTATCTGTACGAGTCTAAAAACACAGGCCACCTTCTGACTATACCTGTAAATGCCGTGTGTGTGGGCTGTGTATAGTTTGTCTCTGTCTGCTTGGCTGTGAGCTCCTGTGCCTGGTGTTCTTGGACACCCAAGGTCCCGATGTTCAAAAGGATGTGCACAGCTAAGGGAGAACCTTGGGGTTTTGTACCTAACAGTACAACCATCTCCAAGGAATTTGATGTTCACTATTGCTCTACCTGCATGTGAATGTTATGCTGGACCTGACAGTACTGTCAGTAGCATTAAAGGTGGCAACTGAGAGGTGAACTACAGTCACTAGGAGGATCAGGCTAAACAGATATGCCAGACTGGTGTGAGAGACTGGGAAAATATTTTTGGAGACTTTGCTGAATCCTTTTCTTTGATCAAAAATCAGAAACAGGAGGTCTTACAGCAGGAACCTGGTAGCCATGAGAAATGCAGTGTCTTGTGGGCAACATGTTGCTGTAGGTGATTGGTGCTTTGCTGGAGGTTTAGGGGATCTTTATTTATTTGGAACAAAGTCTTTGCAGGTCCAGATTAGTTCATTAAAGCTGGTTTATCTTGCTTTTTCTCACTGCTAAATTTTGCTCTGATGTGTTACTGGCAATATCACTGCTGAATGTGCAGGCCCTGAAAAAGATATCTCTGCCTTTAGAAGTAGGTTCCTGTATCATCACGGCTACCTGCAGAGTGGAGGTATAGAAGCTGCAGTAGCATGGCTCAGTGGAAGAGAGGAGCTGGAAGCCACTGGGACTTTGGGATCCTGTTCCTTTCTTGGTTGATGGGGACCACTAGGCTGATTGTGTGCCTCTGTTTCCCTCCCCAGAAAGGGTCTGCTGCGACCCCTCTGCTCCAGAGAGGCTACAAGAGCTGTTCTGCTGCAGCCAGAGCGCTGCCAACTCAGGAAAAATGTCCACAAGGGCCTCCTGAAATGCACACCAAAACCCAACCACCTGAGACCCCCCAGCACTGCAGTGCTCTGCGTAACTAGCTGTCTGAGCAGGAAGGCAGAACAATCAGCCAGTGCCAGCTCTGGGGACAGCGAGATTAGTGAACGATGTGCACATCTTGGTGGTGGCTTTGGCAAGGACAGTGCTGAATGTGAATATTCCAGAGGACATGTACAAATAACAGTGGGGCTGGTGCTCCTCTGCAGGCTGATGGGAGCCGGCTTTCCTGCTGATCACTGGCCTGTGCTATTCCATCACCCTGCCGAGAGCGCAAGATGCTGGCTGGCTGGGTGTAAGTCAGTCAAAAAAAAATTGTGTTGCTTCAGCAAAAGGTTCCTGGAGTTTGGAAAGTGGAGGGAGATTGAGGGGGATGTCAGCTGACCCTGCTTTCACCACCAGCAGACGGCACAGAGGGATGTCAGGTAGCTTTCTGTGTGTGTGATGGAGCCGCTGATGGCTGCTGCTGCTTCCTGTGGTGGTCGAGAGGCCTGGCCACATGGCGTATTTTGTACGAACACAGAGCAAAAAGCTTTCCGTTACCCAAGGTACTATCAGTCTAAGGTGAGACAGGGCTGCTGTTGCAGATGCTGTCAAACGAGTAGGAGGAATGACTCTCTGTCCTGGACTTAAATAGTTAGTTGCCAGACCTGAGCAACTAGAGATCGCCTTCTGCGAAGATAAGGTCATATAGTCAAGTCCCAGACTTCCTGACTCTGAAGCTTCTTACCTTTTTTCAGATCCATCCCTGTGGGTGATTAGTCAGTCCTGGCTGTGGTTGGTTGAGGGTACCCCAGACCGGGATCCCTGCTTGGATGACACAGTCTAATCATGGTGTGTGAGAGATGGTTGGCTTAAAATATTGACAGGAAGCAAAGCAGTGATAGGCTGCCTTCCTGTAGGAATATTTTTTCCCTCCACTCCTGGTTTGTTTTTTGTGTGGGTTTTTTATCTTCCCACTCCTTAAAGGACCCCAGAAGGTGACAGAATAATGTTTCTCACTAAAGAAAAAATTCTGTGTTTTTTTCAAAAGAGGTTTTGGTCTTGTCTCGAATTGCCTGGGATGGCCATTGACAGCAGAAGAGGTGGGTTCAGTGCTTGGAATGGAAAGAGCAAGTGTTGGAAGTGGTTTGTTAGATCTGCTGTGAATTTGTGACACAGGCTTGGAGCAATTTCAGGCAGTTTGTTCCCTTTCCTGGATGGGTGTCACCCTTGCTATAGACTGTTTTTCTATGGCTTCTGTGCTGCCCTGCTGGTTTCCAAATGTGCTGCAGAGTTTCAGAGGTGTCTGATGTCTTGACTACTGCAAATGTATAAACTAAGCAGATAGCTCTTGAATTTGACTAGTTGTGGGCAACGCCAAGGGTAACTCAATGAGTAAAAGATTCTTTAATTTTGTTTCAGAATAACCTGGGTTGTATTCTCCAGCTTTTTCTTCACCACAAGAAAAGTACAAAGCAAAAGATGAGATTATAATCTACTCATTTGTCTTCAATACTCTGTGTGCTGACTACTGTATGTGAGATCTGTTAACTCTGCAAGGAAAAAGAGACCATGTCAGCAAACATCCTAAACCAGACTAGCGTTAGACAGTTGAGATTCTGTGCAAAGCACATAGACGTGAGATCAATTCCATTGTGATCAGTTTTGTATTTATGTGCTTTCTTCTCCTATGGTCTAGCTGTTTTCACAGGGTTGCCCAAAAATTTCAACTGGACTTGACTTCAGAAATGCAGGCTTTGGGGTTCAGAAGATACTGGTGAGCAATATAGGAAGGAAGGAGACAAGCAGCCCTTGGTTAGGCAGGAGTCACCCAAGGGTGGGTACTGAAGGTGGCTCTCAAAGATACTGTTTTCTGAGTGTAGAATCATGAGCAACAGCAACATTGTCTGTAGACAAGGTGTAACTGGATGGCCTGGAGCATCCAGTGGCAGAAGCAGCTGTAGTAGGTCTGGAAGGAGCGTGTACATAGCAGTCATGAAGAGGAGAGGGAGAGGCCTATGGCGTGGTACTTATAAACTAGGGGAACTTACATTATGTGGGCATTACAATTAGCAAAGGGGGTGTTTGTGCTGAAAGTACATGTGCGGGGAGGGGGAGCCAGGGAGGGGAAAGAGCTGCTGGCGGTGACGGAAAGGAAGGGAGGGTGCCCTGACCTCTCCTCATAGCCCTGACTGTGTCCCCATCTGAAGGTCTGGCATATCCACTCTCACTACTTAATGATAGTGACATTACCCATCCGCCCAGCATCGCGGGGCTTTTGTCTTCATTCAGGCAGAAATGAAGTTCTCCTGGGCGCACTTATCAATCACTGCAAAGCTCCAGCTGTTCCGGAGCCTTTGGATCGACTTCAACAGCCGTGCTTACAAATTGTCTCTGAATAGCACCGAGCTGAGACCCCCTTTTTTGTCATTGTCTTCCGACAAATGTTTTTTTTCGGCAGCCTTTCGCAGACGTTGCCGGCTGCCTTCTGCCGCGGTGATTGAAAACAGGCCTGTTTTGCATTCTCCTGCCGGAGTCCTGGGTTCAGGGAGCTGTCCCTGAGTGCCACTCCAGTGAGTGCCGTGCCAAAGACAATTACATGCATAGTTTTGCTGATTGCATTAAAATCATTAGAATGAAAGATTCTGAAATCGTACATTAAGGGGGAAATTAGAAAAAGCTTCAGAGACAGACAGCAGCGTCCCCAAAGTGAGGGCAATACAATTAGCTCAAATTGTGTTACATACACACAGACTAGGAGTAGCTCCTGTAACAAATGACCTTATTATTGCTGTTCCCTCTCTCTCTCCATTCCTTTTTCTCTCCTTTACTCCCTTCTTACCCCCTCTTCCTTTTTCTCTCCTCTGAAACTACTTCTTTGGCCAGAACCACCATTCTCCTTATTCTTCCCTTTGCTTCGGTTTTCTCCCCTCTGTTGTCTTCAGGCATGCCTGGGAAAGGTTGGTCATGGGATCCCTGGAGCGTAGTGCTTTGCTTTCAGAGCTGCTTTGCAGGCCATTTAAGAGGAAGCGAGTAAGTGCAACCCCAGAAGTTAATTTTCAGCTGAGCAAGAAACTTTGCTCTCCTGGGGAACAAGGAAGTGCACAGCTCCAAAAGCCTTGTACATGCACCAGCCATGAAGAAGATCAAAGCATTCAGCTTTCTAACTATGCTCTGTATCCAGTGCCAGGAAACAGGCTAGTAAGTATGCCTGAGGTGGGAAGTGTTCCTGCATACCACAAGCACTGGCACAGTGGGAGGTGCAGAAAGGTTCATTCTTGAGAGGAGAATGAAGCTTCTCCAGTGTGAATTCTGGGTTGCTGGAAAAAAAATCACTTTATGTCAGGCCTTATGGGCCAGCCCTTTTGTCATCCTGTAATCATGCTAACAGAAAGCAGTTGGCCACCTATGAGTGCCTCACAGTTCACAGCCATAGTATTTAAAGACGGCTGAAGGTAAGAGGAGGATTGGACTCTCAGAGGTATCTCTGGAAAAGGGGAAAGGAAGATAATTACTGAAAATACTGCAAAAAGAGGGAACTTGGAGGAAGAGGACTCTCTGGGAATTAGCAAAACTCAGGTTGTAGCTTAGGGAAAACTCCAAGGTCTTGGGATGAGGGAGACGCTTTGGCTCAAGGAACCAAAGAGAATTCCTTCTAGAAAAAGTGTGAATTTTATGTGGATGCTGGAGGCTTGGCATGCCACAGAGGACATTTGCCATCCTGTCTAGATAATGCCAAGAAGCAGACAAAAGATTATGGTTGTTCTTTGTATGAAGGTGGTCTCCAAAGCATGTTATATGAATTGACCAAGGTCAACCAGAGAACCTGTGTCAGAGACTGAAATGCATCTTCCTCAGTCGGTAGTCAATATCTTAACTGGAAGACCAGTTGTGTGTCATTCTGCACTGTGACACCACACAGCTTCTCTGCTGGGACTGGGAGTCGTTATGGTACAGGCTGGGGTTGCTCCCATTTCCAGTGTAACAGCTTGCAGCAACCTGTGTCAGCTATACCTGTGCATCAGCTTGCCCTGCTTTGATCCCGGTGCCTCCAGTCATGCATGATTTCTGTGTCCTGCTATAACATTATGCACTCTAGACCTTGTGTTTGTGTCCACTTGCTCCTTCCCAAGAGCCCGGATGTACTGTGCAGGCTTTATTGAAATGCACATGGAGGCACTGAGCACAATGAGATATGTGTGGCAGTGAAGCAGCACCACTGGTCCTGGCTCTGCCTTGGGTTCTTTGCTTAACTATTTTCACTGCCTAGTGGCGTCCTGGACTGTACTCAGCTGGCCTAAATTCCACTCACTTTTCTGTGCCAGGGTCCTATTAACAGACTCTAGATCTTCAGATGAGGCGATATCAGTGGGCACCTCTGCACTCTGGGGTCTGAAGACATCTGTGCAGTGTCCTGGGTATTTGATGTCACTGGAGTGGAGTGTATGCCTGACTTTAGGCTTCTGCTCTGTTCTCTGAGATGCAGGGTGTTGTCTTTCCTCTCTGTTTACACTCTAGCCCAAGATCTTGTTCATGACAGGAGCTGCTGGGGGAAATTGTAAAAAGGGGGAAGCAGTTCTGATACTTCCATGACATGCTTAGCTGCTTGCAGCAATATGTATCTCAGATACCTGAAACCAAGGTTTCTTTGTGTACATTGTCAAGGCACTGTACAAACTTCATACAACATGGTACTTGAGAAGCATTACCTCACATACCACTTCTCCAGAGATTACAGTCTTAGCTTAGATGTGGAAAAGAGGGAAATAGGATTTCTACTCATGTAAAGGATTATGGGAAGGAAGAAAAGCAGTAGGTTGGTGATAAAATGGGGCAGAGACAATAGTAAATAAAAAAAAATAAAAGAAGGGGAAAATGAAGGTAAGTGTGGAAAGATGTAAGGGAGCAGAGGATACACCAACAGAATGTGGACAAGAGGTCAAGTTGTCTTCCTAATGTGAATCAAAAGTGTGGATGGTCTGTGTGAGGCAAGTAGAGAAGTTCAGGAGGTGAGAGGATGGGAGTATGAAAAAGGCAATGGATTTGGTATGGTAGGGCACCTCAAACTGGAGACAAATGTGACAGAGGTGGAGAAACCTGTCAGGAAAGGAAATCAAGCTAAGACGACTTGTTCCAGACAGAGGAAAGGAATAGTGGCTTTAAGGAAGAGAGGGGTGTATATTTTAGATAAGGAGAATTGACGGTTGGAAAGACAAGCAGAGATATAAGCTTGAGTAGTATGAAGAGAGTAGAGATAGATGAGAGTAAAGAGGGGAGAAAAATCTGGCTTGCTTATAAGCCTAAAAGGGGTCTGGAGATGTTAAGTAGATGATCAGTAATCTGTGGAGCCTAAAGATGACTTAAAAAACAACTACAGAGAAGCAGAATGATTAAAAAGTACAAATCTTCATGGATATATCAGCAGGAGATGACCTGACCATAAGCAGCTGCCCCTTATGGGGATTTCTGCTGGTTTTGTTTCAACAAAAATAATAAGGAATAAGTCATTGGGTTTTATCACAGTTATAACTGCTCCCTTTGAAGCACCTTACTCCTTACCTTCCTTTGTGGCCAGTTCTCCATATTGTTCCTAGCAACCATTAGGCTGGAAGAGGTGTGGTGAAACTTTGTCATTGCAAATGCCAGCAAACCCCTTTGCCTGTCGGAGGTAAAGACTAACCTTGGTTCTTTCAGAGAACAGTGGGAGACATTCATTCACACCAGCCACTTCCTGCAAGTTGGAGAGTCATGTGCAAGCAGGCTGCTTGTAGATACGATTCCTAAAAATGGATAGGTTGTAGGATTCAGCCTCTGAGGCGAAGCAGCAGAAAAAGCAGATTGTATGGATGTAAGATTCAAATATTTGATACATACTAATTTCCAGGCCACAATAATATTCAGCAAATGATGCGTAGCAGAATTTAGAGCAGCGCTGTCAAAAGATGCTTTTTGAATTTTCTTCATTGGCTGGCCTGTGTCTTCTCTGTACCCTTATTACAATGTGCTCTCCAAATCCAGAGATCCCATCTTACTGTCATTCAGTGCAGACAGCTTTCCTAGGCTTTTCCAAGACAATACAACGACATACACCTTTCTGTAAGATACCTTCTTTCCATCAACATGAGAGAAGATCTGAAAAGATCAGTGTGCCACGGCAAAGTTAGCCTCTCTGAACACCTGTCTACTCTGCCAGAGATCCCACTGCTGCTTTTGATATGGTTTATGAAGATGGCCAGTTTCTTGTTTGCTTGTAAGTGAGGGGAAGTTATGGAAAGGCACAGACTAGAGTGTGTTTGGGCCAACAAGGGCCTGACTTCATCAACTTCAACAGGCTTTGGATCAGACCTTTAATGACTCTTTGCATGTGGGCTGGTGTGAGTAGGCTGAGAAGGGATGTGGTCTATGGCAGGATCACTGCAGAGAAAGGATGGTGCTTTACTGGGGGTGGAAAATGGAATTGTCACTGTGGAATGAATGAATTGTACAGTTTCTCTTTTGTAACCCAGGGAATAATTAAGATAGATGGGTAGATGAATTAGCTGTCCTGCAAGGTCAAAAGTGGATTGCCTTATTACTCTATTATTTCACTGTTGTGGAACTATCACCACTAACGCCTTTTTCATGATATTTTGTACATTGCACCAAAAAAAAAAAAAAAAGGAAAAAAAGAAAAAAGGGGGGAGATACAAATTGATCGTTTGCTGGTGAAATCAGTCTTCGTCATCGCCAGCAGTGCTTGGATTAATGGGATTGAAGGCTGCTGGAGGTTCAGCCAGAGAGACGGGCGGAAAAACAAGAGAAATTGGTTTGCACCCCTGGGAATGGAATTGATGTGACTTGCACGGAGCTGCTGCAGCAGTGGTGGCTGCTATGCTGTGATGCTGGGTTTTGTTTTTCTTTCTTTCTTTCTTTCTTTTTTTTTTTTTTTTTTTTATATGGGAGATAGGAGAACAAAGTAAATCCCTCACTGGAGTCCTGTGTCATTACAAACACGGATGGTAATCTTTTAGGGTGTTTGGGAGGTCTAGAAGAGTACATTTGCTGTAAGCCTTTAGGGAACAATAGACCACAGTCTTTGTGAAACACAGCTGCTTTCTGGTGGTCTTCTGCTATTCCTGTGGGGTTTTAAAGTTGAGGTTTGGGACATGCACTAGAAGCTGGATATTACTTTCATCACTGGCAGATATTCTCGAGTCTACATAGCTGACCATGAAGATCTTCCAAATGGGTAAGGACCATCATGTGGGCATAATGGAAGTAGAGGAGAGAAGAACAATGATAGACATGGTTGTAGAATGAGAGAAGCAGGGGCATATCAATTTAGGTCAATATGTCTTTGATTTCACAGTCATTGAAAGAAAGATGGGGGAGAAGAAACCTGAAGTTAGTCTTTCATTTGCAATGCCAAGAGGTAGCTCAGAAATCCTTGCTTGGATTCTAGTAAATAAGGGTTTGGGTAGATCTGAACTTCTGAAAGGAAGTCAGCTCATTTTGCTCCTGAGAAGTCCCATTTATGCTTGGCATTGTGGTCACAGCTGATTGTATCTTTCCCAAGTACCATGAGTGACAGCAGAGGGAATCCATGTCTATGTCCAGTCAATGTCAAAGGTCTTTCCTGTCTACATATATTCTCTTCTGCGTTTTCCCAGTGTTAGCAGGTGATAGTACAGGATAGATGAGGCATAAAACTCTGAAGTGCTGAAGTTAATGCTATGCTTGACTACTCTTAAGCAGCAGGATGCATAGTGTTTATCTGAACAACTTAACAGCAGAGCTATTAAGAATGACTTTCCAAATGTGGGGCTGGATCTGAGGAAAATGAAGTCAACACAAAAATTTTTCATGTGAGCTGGGGATCTGGCAGATAGCTTCCTCAGTCAGAAATATTTGCCTTTTATCTTGCTCCTATTTGGTAACACTAATGGACAGTGGTGTCCATCACTGTGTTGTCCAGTCATGTCAGCACTGCTGGATAGTACTGTCCAACAACTATGAGGAAAATCAACTGTGAGATTGAAAGAGTAAAACTCTCTGGAATCTTTTGTATGTGGTTGGAGACTCAAGATTACCACACTATGCAGCTGTCCCTGTCCATGGGGAGTCAAACCAAGGCTGGAGGTCACTTTCCAATTCATGACTGGCTCTGTGAGCATTTCCCATTAATGAGACTATCCACAAAGCAATAGTGTGTAGGGAAAACTTCCTCTTCACTTAACCTACCCTCCTTTCCTGGGTCACTCTCTTGGTTATGTGAGATTATGAACTCAAGGCCATTTATACGAGTCTTCCATATTGGTGAGCCCTCCCCTGATGATGGCTTAATTTTTCCTCATCTTATAAATCCAGAATAGCATAAAAGTAGAGTGAAGACTACCAAGGTATCATATAGCTGTGAGCTGTCTGTGTTGATCTCAGACACGTTAATTCTGAAGTGTAAAGAAGGCAATTTTTATCTCAGACAACTTGTGTGTGGCATTTGGGCAGGGCTTTGGTGGAAAGCCTGCTCTTCCCAACCAAGATGTCTGTGGGACAGCATGAGCTCACTCATTTCTCTCTATAACAGAATTAGCTAGAGCGTCAGTTAGAAGGGGGCAAACATTAGAAAAAGGAAGCATTTAAAGGAAAATTCAGAGAGTGGGGTGTGCATCCCAAAAATTCTCTCAGCATCTACTACTCTGCTTTATTCTGTGCTCAGTGCACAGATAGAAAAGACTTGAGAGGAACTGGGAAACTCCTTTTCCAGCACTGTGAACAGTACAGAAGCAAGACCTTGATGCAAAACATTACGGTCTTTGCATCAGGCAACTGGCTCTGAAGATAGTCAGGGTGAGCTGAGCCTGTTTACTAGTGGGAAGAACAGCTGCTGCACAGGGCCACTGCCGTTTTCTGCTCTCAGATCTGCACTGTGGATCTTGCCTTCTGCTTTCCTGATGAGAGGCCCTTGCATCTCTGAGGGGCAGGTCCATCTCTGAGCCACGATCTGTGTAGGCCTGAGGGAAGCATGCTTTCTGAAGTGTGAGTTTAGTATGCTGGATGAGGAAATACTTTAACTCCTGTGTGCTTTAGATGAACCTCTTATTGTTGCCAATCTGATTTGTGTATTGGATTTTTTCAGAACTTCTCTTACTCTTGGTTTTGACTTAAACTACCTTTTCTGTCCATGTAGTGCACAAGGTTGAGGCACAGTGCTGAGGAGCATGTATTTTACTCTCCTTTACTGCAGCTGTTTGCAGGGTGAGTTGGCCACTTCTGGATAATTCTCCTCTGTTGATGTCCCTATCTCTGCTCTGTTTTAGTTGATGAAAGAAGAAGGTTGGGTTGTCTCCCAAATGACAATGTGGGATGTGTTGGCATCACAAGGGTCTCTGTGAGCCTTTCAGTTGCAATTACGAACACCAAAGGAAAGGTTTTTAGACCTTATGTGAGTGTTTCACACAGAGTTTCACATGTGTAGGGAAGTAAAAGATCAGTCATCATCCCATGTGAATTGTATTTTGCCTAAAAGTATGGTTTTGACCAAAAACAGTGATGCAGGAAAAATGTAAATGTTTTATTCTAATGCTTAGAAACAAAATAAACTTATTTTTCTTGTCACATTGATTCTTTTGAGCTTTACTTTAAGTGTAACTTTAAAGAACTATAGAAAGAAAATCTAATACCAAGTTACAAGGACTATCTTGGAGTAAAACTGTATTTTGCTTGCTCTGAAACACTTTTTTCATTTTGCCAAGACAAAATGTAGAGATTGATCCTTCTTACCTCTTTTTCCAGTGTACTCCTTTTTTTTTTTTTTTTTTTTTAATAAGTGTGTGGTTTTACAGCTAAAACTTATGTGGGTGGGGCTGGGGGGATAGCAAGTAGCATCAAGGAGTAGATCTGAGTGAATCTAATGAGGTGTTTCTTTACCTTACTGTTCTCATAGCTGATAGAAGTCCAGTGTTTGGAATCTGTAGTTTTTAAAACTGTACCTGTGAGGAACAAAGTTTTTCTTTGAAGCTGAGGCTTTCATTGTTTCAGCTGACTGTAATCAGGTATATTTTACCTCTAGTGGAAATCAGTGCTTTTACACCATGGTTGATTATTCTTATTTTAGCCAAGTTCTATGTTTTCCTCCTTTCATCTGCCTTTCCTCTTTCAGCATTCACACACTTTACTGCTTGTCTGAATTTAAGCCATCCCTGGTAGTAGCTGCTGCTGTTGTTGTTGTTACAGTCCTGCTAAATCAGTGGGCATTAATTAAGTTAAAGCAGCATGAGTGGAATAAAGTGAACAGAAAATGTACTGAAAATACAGTTCTGAACTCACAGCTGCACCTTTGAAAGCTGAAGTAGGCACTTTATCTGCTAGGTTACAGTCCCTGGTTATCATCTATTGGAAATTAAAGGTATTATTTTTACCACCGGAGGGCTCCCATATTTTTCCATTAATGCAACAGAAACATATTGAACATGACTAACACTCAGGTGATAAAAACCATGAAGTTCAGACAAAGTATGTTCCCTACTCCACAGCAAGATCTGTACTCACAGGACCTTTGAGAGAAATGAGAGGAACTGGTTGCTGGTTTGACAAAAGGATAGGGCAGATCATGTGATGAACAGACTCTTATTTGGTGGTGATAACAATCATGCAGTATTAAAAATGTCACTGGATGGAAACCTCCAGATCCTTAGCTGGGGGTGGGGTGGATGGCAGCTTAACAGGACTTTATGAGGGTAACATAAAGATAGCAACTTATGAAAGGTGCAGGTGTGGTCCAGAGTGGGCAAGTTGTCCTTCACAGAAGCACAGTCAGTCCCTTTTGTAGTGAAGTGTATAGGTTGTGTTTGGATGAACATTTGTGCGCTTCGCCCTTCTAAAAGAGGCAGTGGATTTGTATCATTCCTCTTTCTTCCACTGAAAATTTACTGTAGACTTTGCTCATATTCTGGTGAAAGAACCCGGGTGGACTTTGTGCATGTTCTGGAAAAAGTATTTTGCTGACTTGGTTACTCAGCCCTTGCAAATAGCCATGTAGATTTGTGTATGTTGTACCAGGTACATACAATAAATAAATGAGGCCAATGAACATGCAAGGCAGGGGCAGCATCAGTGAATACCAGTGGGTTCTGCCAGCAAAGATTTTGGCCCTGTGAGAGCAGAAGCGCATTCATCTGGGAGAAGGAAGTAATTTCTTAACATGCTAGGAAGGTGTAAGAGAGTTCACCTGGATGGTCTATGTCTGTTATTCTGGAAGTGGTGTGTCAGAGAGTGAGCACATAAATCAGGTTGAGGTCTGCTGAGCAATATACAAAGTTCCCTGTACTGTATAAAGGTGTTACTGCTGTATAAGGTACAGTTTCACTAGGATGAGGTGGGGCACTGAGGTGCCCAGGCCCCTTCTCCAATATGTAGCTCTACCCATGCAGTTCAGGAGTTGTGTTATCTCAGGAAGAAAACATGAAGCATGGGGAATGCTTCCTGCTTACCAACAGTGTCACTGCTAGTTGATGGGAAAGTCCCCAAGATCTTTAAACCTGTGCTTCTCCACATATCTGGGCATCCCAAAATTCTTGCTGTTGCCTTCCAGATGACAGCAACATGGATGTGCTTAGATTGATTCTGAAGCCTGGACTCAGAAATGCTAAAGTAGGAAAGTTATTTGCTTAAAACATTTTTCTACTTTTCTGAGGAAAAGGTAGATATGAAACAGCCTGAAAAACATTTGTATTTGATTGTTTTTTCTCAGGGAAAAAAAAAAGTATAAATGTTGCTGTGATTTTTTTGGTTTTTTGTGTGGGTTTTTTTTTTTTTTTTAAGTGCCTGTATTTCTTAATGGAAAGTAGTGCTTTATAGAGGAGATTTGAGTGTAGTGCCCACCGGAGCAGCACACTCTAGAACCGCCCAGGTTCAGTCTGTTGGGAGTGGACTCAGTGCTTGAATACAGCCATGCCATTTCTATCAACACTGGATGGTCTTTGTAAGTGTCCTACCCAAAAATCAGCCTAATGTGAGCCTGATAGCTAATAAAAACGTAGAGGGTTACAGAACAAGGTAGTCTGTGTAGACCAGGTAGAATGATTAACAGCGGGTATTTAATTGATTCTGATGTCTTCAATGATCAGCATCAGAATGGATTATTGCCTCCCAGCCCAGATTTACTGTTGACGACGTACCATGTCATACCACTAAACTGTCTTGAAGGTGATTTCTGGCCAGTACAATATCATGCAACTGCATTGCAATGACATCTTGTGACACACAGGAAAAAAAAATTAAAATCAGTGGCATGCTTTAGCTCACCAGCCACATAGCTGCAGCATCTCCTGAACGGTGGCCCGTTCCAATGGGGCAATTCTAAAACTACTACTGCAGGATTACATTGTACCTGTCCCAATTGTGGGGAAAATAATCAGCTTTTATTTCAGTTTTCATCTTAGAAAAGAAAGGGAATGTTTTGAAACAGCCACAGCCTTTCTTGGTCAAAAAAAGAAAAATCTCTCCTGCCCTGTTTTTTTATGTTTTCATAAAAAAACCCAAACAAAAATACCCCCCACCCTAAAACAAAAAAATCCTTAAATGTCTTCTCTTCCTTCCTCTCTCATTCCTTTCCTTTCCTAATAAAATGTCATGTTGGTACAACCTCAGTGTTTACATTTAACCAAAGAAGTCTTTTGTTCTAGCCAAGTTTAGCCCTTTTTGTAATGATGGTCCTCTTTTACAGAAAGAAAATAGTTCTGACTCTCAGCCAGGAAAGTAATGTTTGGAGAACATTGAACTTAAGTCATTCAGCATTTTCAGAGCTATCCTACCTGTATTTTGAATCTGAAATGGTCTGTCAAATTGATTGGAGGGTTTCTGGAATTTTCTCCTCATTCTTAAATACCACCAAAGGGGTATGGGAGGAAATACCTCCCTTCAATCCAGGAGGAAAGAAACCAAGGTGCTTTACAAGCCCCTGAGCTCTCTAGTTTACTATTTGGAGTAACTTACTGTTGTGGTTCACTGTCCACCAGGTTTTATCACACAGGACTCGGTCTTGTTGGCTCTTGTCATCTGTGGGATGGGGGAATATGAAGGTCCTGTGATGGATAGTATTCACTTCTGCTCCTTGGCTTCCCAAGTTCCCATGGCCTGTTTGCTACTGGGGAAGTTTGTCTGGATGAAGCTTACAGCCCTTGATTGGCAGTGACTGACAGCTGAAGTGGCAGGTTGACTTCAATGCAAATCCAATTTCTCCTGCTTTATTAGTGCTTCTTCAGTACTATTTTGCAACGGTGAAGCTGGTCTGATTTCCTGAGTGAATTTACACTTCAGTGATGTGGCAAGAGCTATGGTAATGACTGAAAGCCAGCTTAGATGAACAGCAGTGCTGCTGCTGCTGCCACTTACCACTGTGACACCCTCCCACCTGGCCTAAACTGCCATGAGGGCCACAAGCTCCTTACATGGTATGTGTGAAAGACTCTGGGCTCTAAATTTGTCTCTTGGGATTGTCACCTCTTAGTGGGCATCTGTAATGGTGATGTACCACTGGTAGTTTTATATGCCCTGTTGACCACATTGGGCAGAGTCTTCAACTCACATCTTTCTATTATGCAGCGTTGCTGAGCTAGGGTCATCCCTTACTACCAGGGAAAAAGAAATAGCAAAACGAGTGTTTCCTGCCAGATTTCCCTTTTGCCCACTTCCGTGGGAACCTGACTTGCTTAGGTTTTTTGACCCCATTTTCCATTGTTTATAAAAAACAAAATACATTTTGAATAACATTTCTGGTTTCTGAAGACTTTTCTTTAAATATGTTGCTTTCTTGTCTTAAGGGACTTGCTAAAACTCAGTTTAACTAATGCATTTTCAAAACATGAATCTACTGGTTCCTGTGTTTATAAGCAAAAGGCTTTTGTGGTTTGGAACTGATCTCTGAAATGTGTTTTTACAAAATAAGTTTTAAAATCAGTTCTTTTTCTGTCAAGGGAAAACTCCCCAACCCTTTGTATACTGTTCATTTTACTTTTGAGTGATTAAAAAAGTTGCTATGAGAGGTGTGCTATTTCTTGTCATGTCTAATGCTGAAATGTAAGAAGACAACCCCTGCTTTATAGCGCATCTGCTCAGCATGGGGTAAGTAAAGGCAACAAGAGATCCCAGCTGTAGGTCTTAGTGTTGGCTGAACCTCTGAGCCCAGTGCTCTCTGTGTATCACAGCAGTTCATAACGAAACCAGGGTGCAATTGGGATTTCCCCATAGTCCTCCAGAAATGGTGTGAAGCAGGTGACTGGGTGGTCTGGACTGATGGGAATACTTTTTCTGAAGCTTTTTCCTTGAAACACAGAGTAGTTTCATTGAAATCAAAGTGTCATGTGGGAGTATAGGAAAGTCTCTGATGACATTGTGAGAATTTCCTGAGTGTAAATTATGCTGCCTGATCTAAAGTAGTAAGAGAGTGACCTAGTGTGGTTAATAATTTTGTACTTTGGGCACACAGAGGCAAAGGGCAGGGTCAAACTCAAGTCCTAGCACAGAGTGATTCAGAAGAAGGTGGTGGTCATATGCCACCTCCATCCTAAGTGGACATTTTAACCAGTGTGGATGTGCGGATCACTTCTGTTAGACCTGTTCTAGCCTGCATCAGTGGACTGTTACTTATAATTGGCCCCAGCCAAGTCTGGACCATCTGCTTTGTGCAGGACACCTGTCTACAAGTCAAGCCGGTGGATCCCTTGGAGTGGGGTGAGAGTTGACCCTTGGATCTGATACTGGCTACCTGTGTTGCTCTGCACTGCAGTGGGTGTGAAATGTTTTGCTTTTATCCAAACCTCACAACATCTTGTGAGAAAGATATTTTGGTTTCCTTGGAAGATGTTTGAGAGTTCAGACAATGGTTTGTTTGGATATGATATTTTGTCCATTCCTGTCTTCTGCTTTCTTCTTGGAGATCTGTGGGTAGACTTTCCAGGCAGTGCTAGGGCGCATTCCTTGTCCTCTGACTGAATGAATCTCCCAAGCAGCATGGAGACACTTGGCCCTTCTGTCTGATTCGCATTTCCCTGTTTCACTACAGTCTTGCCTTTATACTTGTTTTGCATTTTCCTTCATCTGTCTTTCAATGTGATGTCAAATACCTCTTTAAAAATTCAGACTTCAGCCTACCTCACAATCTGGTCCTGTAAAACTATTATAGCTGTTTGCCAAGTCTTCTGCACACACCTGCATGATGCTGCAAAACTCCCTTTGTTAAAGAAACAGGGTTTCCTTCTGCAATTTTTGCATTGTAGGTGGGTTGTTGGCAGCCATCACATGTATAAAGAAAACTTGCATATGAACGCAGCTTTCTGCCTCAGGTGCAGGGTTCTTGTAATGTTTAAGCTTATATCTGAGGAGCATTTATGTGCCTTATTTGGTTTGAACATTCCCACTCTGCTAACAGAGGCAGATGGCTGATTTGTGAGATGATGACTTTTTGTCACCACTGTATTTGGGTAGCACAACATAGAAGTTAGTTGTTTTCAGGGTAGTCCAGAAATTGTGGTTCTGGCTTTGACTAAGCAAATACTGAGGTGCTAGCCCTAGAGGTACCAGCAAAGACAAATCTCAATGAATCTGCAGATTTCCAGCCCTTAAGTCTCTTTTGAGATTTTAATTTTGTCCTGCCGGCCATCCGCTTCCTCTTCACAGTGGGCCGCTTCTCTCACCTAAATTCATCCTTCCCTTCTTTGTGCCAGGTTAGAGCCTTGACTTGAGATCTTCCCCTTGAGATTGGCCCATTCTGTCTTGTCTTCAATGCAGTTTCTTGTTTTCATGTCCGATCACATCAGCATCAAGGTGTCCCTATATATTATTCTCACAGACACTGCAACACATTCTTATGAGTTATGGTAAAGCAAGGCAGGACCTCCCCTGAGAGCTCACCATCCAAATAAGCTCTGTGGCTGCAGTGGCAAAAAGCAGAGCCTAACTCCCCTGTCATCTGGACCAGTGCCTTGATTGCTGTGAGCTTCTCAGTACCTTGTCTTTTGGGAAGCTTCTTTTTGCTCCCCAATGTTCCTTAAGATATGATCACTCTGTTCCCATCTTCCCAAGGACTCCTCAAGTCCTTTGTTTTTTATTCCAGGACACTTGTACCGCATTTTCCTGTTCTTTATTCTTTTATTACCTCTTGCTGCAAAGTCCTTGTCTCACCTAATTGTATTATGGCTTGGATCCATCTGTATTCTTTTTCTGGGGATGTTCCAGCAAGCTGCTCTCCTCCTTTTCTCGGTCTGAAGCTTCATCTCTTTCATAACTTTTGATAAGCGGCGATGTGAGTTGGGCTATCAGCCTTATCACCACCTGCCCTAGGGTTGCATTTTGGACTACCCACCAGGCTCGTATGTCTATTGCATGTGGTTGGTTGCTATATTCTTTTGACTGTAGTGTCTTAGGCAAAGTTATTTGGGCCATTAAAGTGCTGACTTAGCCTAGAAATTTTCTCTAGTCGGCTTCCTTCTTGTTGCTGTTTTATCATCTTTACCCCACCAGTCTGTGGAAAGGGGGCATGGCACCATCCAGGGAGGTAACTGTGGAGTACTAATGCTTGGCCTCTGGGGTTGGGGTGATGAAGGCTACTTGACAACCCCTCTCCACAAAGATGTGTGCCAGGTGGTCCTCTTGTTTGGTTTCATTTGTTGGCCTTTTGTGTTTTGTTTTGTTTTTTAATTTTTAAAAAAAGCCAGCAGTAGCAGCAGCAGCAGCTGTACGGCAATGGCACAGCCGCTCTATTCCTGGCCAAGAACCCTGTGAAATTAATCCACATCTCGCTGAAATCCTACCCCGCTTTCGGGTCACTGCCTCGTTCCGGCACCGCGGAAGGCAGGGATCCCGCGATGATTTATTACCAGCCCCAACGCACATATTATTATGAAATGAGTTTATTACACTCTAAATCTCCTGTTAATGTGCTACTGTTTTAATCCCTTTATCCAATTTTCAGTCTCTCAGGCTTGGCTGCTGTTCACTTGCACAAAACTCTCCATTCTGAAGGTTTTATTGTACGATATCCATATCCATTTATCCTGCTTTAAGGCTGCAGCACTGAGGCTCTGGTGAGGAGGGGGAGCATGAGAAAGGGATGGGAGAGGCAGGAGGGGATGGGCCAGGGGCTGTATGGGGGAGAGCAAGAGAGTGGCCTGGCTTAGCCTATAAGGGTATAAAAAGGAGTTGAAGGGATTAGAATAAGACAATGGGGGGAAAGAGGAGCAGAGCTGATTTTAAGGGGAAACAAGTATAGCTACTCAGCTCAGGAATGAGGGGACAAAGTGAAGGTGTTTTGTTAAATCATATAATAACTGGATAAGAGAGAAAGGGGCCTTAGCCTCTGCTTTGAGACCACCATGAATCAAACAGCTGTAGAAGTGGAGAAAACAGAGGGCAGAAAGACAGCAAAGACAGATAATGAAGGGAAAGGGTAAAAGAAAGAGTGTGGGGAGGGATGGGAGAGGAGGAGCATGAGGCTAAGTGGGAGGGTGTGAGGAAGGAGACCTGGGGGGAAAGGGCTGTTTGAAAGCCGTGCTGGAAAGAGCATGCTCTGGGATGCACAGCAAGAGGTTTGGTCAATGGACCAGTGAGAGGAATCACATTCCTGATTTCCCCCATCAATGGTCAGGGACCAGCACCAGCATGAACAGAAAGAAATGCCTCACAGGAGTTTCTGAGAGTCAGGTCAGTGTCACCGTGGGGAGGTTCTGCACAAGGAGCAAGGATCAACATTTCCCCCCTATGCTTACGAACTCAGCTTTCCTCCACTGCAGCCTGGGCCCTCCAGGCTGGTGGCTGTCCCAATCAACTGTTTAATGATGCCCTGCTGAAGGAACAAGGTGATTCTTAAGCCTTTCAGATCACTGGTTGGAGAGAATTTGCTCTGCAGTGCTGTCTGTGGCTGGTGATGAGTACTGGTTACTTCCCCTAAGCCCTCAAACCAAAGAGCTGTGGCTGTAGTAGACATGAGACAAGAAAATGAGTCCCAGGACAGATCCCTGGAAAAAGCCTTCCACTTCACACTGGCAACAGGCTATGCTAGGGACTACTTTCACTTACTCCAGCTAAGGATCCACTCTAGAGCCATACCCAGTACCTAGTGGAAAACCAGTAGAGAGACCTTTGCTTATCCAGCCCAGCCATTGGCTCCAGCTATGCATGCACCATAATAAAGAAGCTGCCCAAGCCCTAAAGCAGCATTGCATCCCCCAGCTGGTGGTGGGAAGCTTCAGAGGTGACAGTGTATGGTTGCTTGCAGAAGCAAGGTAAGATGTTTGGGTCCCACGCCCAGCTCTGTTGTTGGCTTGCTGTAGTGCTGAGGTACTCTTAACACCTCCATGTGTCCAGCTACATGATGAGCAGAGTGACCTTAACCTATCTGGCCCTTTTACAGGTGGGAAGAAATAGGCTGATGCATGTGGGCTGATAGTTTGTGGCTGCCAGCTGTGGCTTGCAGGAACCCATGTGGAGAATACTATTGTGTGAGATTTTCTTGTCCAAAACTCCTTAGGTTGTGTTAAAAATCATAGCCACAAAGCACAGTGACAAGTGTCTGTGCTAGAATGTTCCTCTGCAGTTTTATGCCCTCTTCTTGTACAGGTTTGTGATGTCCTGTGCACCGGCCAGTAGATGCTTGTGCAAAAATCTGTTCCATTTTGCACAGAAGAACACATAGCAATGTGCAAGGTCGTTAAGCTTCCTTCTGATGAAGCGCAAACCTTTATGTCTTTTCCCCCAACACACTTCATTGTACCTATAAAACAAAATAACAATAAAATGTATGCACAAAGTTTGAAAATTAAGATGTAGGAGAAAGGAATGCAGCTAAATAAAACTCCTCAAAACTTCTTTGGGAGGAGTGGAAAAATCCCCAAACTTTAAGCCAGAATAAAGCAGCAAAGAGATTTGCTTAAAATAGCACAAGCTCTTGTGATGGAACTGCTGAGTAGCTAATGTCCTTGGCTTTTTTAGCTAGCCAGTTATTTAAAATAGCTCCTGCACATAGTGTTTGCTTTATGGTGTTCTTCTCCTTCCTTCCTCCTATTCTCTTTCATTTTCTCCGGAGAAATATTTTATCAGATCTAGCCACTGAGAGTAGGAGAGACAGAGATTAAATGAGATGGTTAAGAGGCTAATGTTTTCGGTCCATGAGAGGGATTCAAAAGCTGAAGAGGCTTTTTGTAGTTCAGCCCGTGCTGAAGAGCTGGACTTGTTGCATCTCTGGTGTGCATGTGGGATTAGTTGAGGGAAGGGAGTGCAAAGTAAGAGAGGTAACATCTCAAAGGGTCTGCCATTTTGGGCTGAGTTCTTATCCCAACCCTGGTTCCAGCCTCACCACCTTGAGCAAGTCAACTGTCTGTGCCTCAGTTGCCCTTCTGTACAAGGTGGTAATTACTTGATGAAAGGTACTTGGTGGATCAGTCTGAAGTGCTTGAAGAGAACAAGATCTGCTAACAGCCAATATTCACTTGGATCTTGTAGCCAATGTAGGATTTAGGTCTTTAATAGTCAGTAAAAGCCTCTTACCTTGGTGAAGATTTCTGCTGGGTCCTACCTTGTGTTGTATGGGGGGCTGGTGGGCTGGGGCAAACAAAGAATTAGAGAAAGGCACCAGCAGGAAACCAGTGCCTTGGTGTTCATGCAGCACAGCTGAAGCCAACAACTATGCTCAGGGAACCTGACAGGTCAGGATTTCATGAGGCCCCCAGCTCTCCTCATTGTGACAGGGCTTTGTGGTGGCCCTCTCCAAGCCCTGCCATTGAGCCCAGCACATAGCTCTACCTTGCTAGTCTTTCCTGCCCTCCTCTTCCTCACCTCTCCTGCTCCCCCACTCCACCCCTGCCCTGCCTGGCTGGCTGCTCTGCTCCTCCGACTCCCTCCCGCATTTTGCCTCTCCTCCCACACCCCAGTCCTCCTTTTCTCCCCCTCTTCCCGCTCTTCCCCTCTTCCTTTTTGTCTCAAGCACTCCCCCTCTCCCGCTACCCTCCCACATCCTTATAGCCTCCCCCCCACACTCCCACTCTCTCCCTCTCATGTCGAGGACTTGCCTCTACTCTCTGACACAGAAGCCTGTATCACTTCCAAGGCTCCTGCTGTCAGCTGGGGAATAGATAAAGATAAATGATATTATGTTAAATTCCACTTAATGACAAATTTTTAATTTTCTGAACATGGTCATTTTCTGGCTAGTGAATCAAGTGTAGGGAGCTAATTACATGAAGATCTGAACAAAAATAACTCCTAATTTTCAAGGATAATGGAAGAGAAATGTTGGAGATTAATGGCACTATTTATCTTTTTTAAATTTCTATCTTTCTCTGTGATAGCACTGCTCCCCAAGGAAAATATTCATAAAATGAAATTGAAGTCGTAACTTAATAGGTTATTAAAATTTTTGAGTGCATATCACTTTCCTTCCGCCGCACTGTAAATTTAAATTGAAGTTTGCGGCTCCTCGAGTCACCAGCGGAGTTTTTTTTATGATGGCACAATAGAGGGAAACATGCATCTTTGTCAGGAGGTATTTGCTATTCTAATTTTATGGCAGGCCGGATTATCAGAAAGGAATGTCAGAGCACGGGGAAGCTGACAACACTACAGCCTTCAGCCATGTGTTTCCATTAACGCCCAAAGCCGTCCAGGGGTTTCTCTGGACTGTTATTTTCCATTTCAGTCTTTTATCTTGATTTAAAGTGAGGGCGCCGAAAATTCAGCTCCTGTCATTTTTCTCACTCTCTCTCTTTTTCTCACTTTCTCCCTTCCCACTCCTTTTTTCTTTTTTTCTTTCTCTGCCTCTGCTCACTGCCTCTCTTCCATCTTTTTTCCTCTTCTTTTTTTTTTTTTTTTTTGGTGTTAATCCTCCCCCAGTCTCTGTCCACAGATCTTCCCCCTGTGTCCCCATCCCTCCCCCACATGTCTGTGGTCCTTTGGGTGTAAAGCTCCAGGGAGCGATGTCTGGGGATGGGGGCAGGGATGATATTTTTCCTCTGTTCTCTAGGAAATCATCTGCCTTATCTCTCTAGGAGAATGGCACACAGGGCGTCCTAGGCAGCACATTGGGTCATGGCTTTAGTCAAGTATAAATTTGATGCTCACCTTGGCTGTGTCAGATGCCAGTGCCAGGGATAAGGTGCTCTGTGGTGTCAGATCCTCCTACCTCAGTGGGAGGCATCTGGAGCAATGGGCATGGGCAGCACGTGAGGGAATATTCAATCCTCCTTGTTTTCCATCTGCTTGCTGAGTAGCCTAAGCCACCTCACTTCACCTGTCTCTCCCTGCCTGCATGGTTTGCACTGTGGGGCAGAGCCTTTTACTTTGTGCCTGCACTGCTGTGCTCCTGGAGTTTCCAAGTGACTGCTCAACTCCAGTAAAATTGAAGCACTCTGGAGTGGAGCTCAATAAACTAAGGATGGGGCTGCTCAAATCTGGGTAGTTCTGTTGGTGCACGTTCCCTCTTTGGAGGTTTCCCTCACTAGTGTGCAGCAGGCTTGACCTGACCTTTGGCCCTATCCCTTCTCTTTTTTTCCAGCAAGAACATGTTCACTTTTGGGGCACTTGAAGGTTTTAATCCAAAACTGGCACAAAGACAAGACTCCTCTTAAATGAAGTTTCAGCTCATTCTGAATCACCAGCCTGGTACTCTTGGTTAAAGTGAGCCTGGCCTTGGACAGCAGGGACCAACTTTGGGCTGCTTCTGAATTGGAAAGGTGTTTCCACTGCCCCTAGTATCTGCCCATGTGCGATTGTTTGTGCTCTTTGTGCAGGTGGAAGGTTGGGGTTGCCTTTTGGTGGGAGGCACATTTAGATCCAGGGCCAGTAAACTATAAAACCGACCCCTGTTGGCTTCAGCATAATATTATTTTTATTTTTATTGCCTTCTGGGGTTGATGAATCTGATAGCCATCTTTTAGTGGAAGAAAACCTATACCTCTGCCCTTCAACCCGTCTCCCTCCGAATTCATATCTCCTAAAATGTCATGACTCTCTGAAGAGAAGCAGCAAGTATCAAAAAGCCTAGAATGAAGCTAGGAAAAGGGGGCATCTGCATCAAGCACCCCCGTTTTTTCCAAGGTTTAAAGGGACTGCGATGGCATTGTCTTCACAGGCCTCACTTGGATCTCAGGGCTGTGTACACTGTGTGTGCCTGGGAGCTGGGGTATTGTGGTGCCCAGTGTGACAGTGCTGCCAAAGAATGAAAAATGCCATCATCACTGGAAATAACTGCCTGTGTGAACTACAGGGCACACAGCAACTTGATTTTTCTGCTAACTTGAAGTGAACTGAATGTGTACCAGGCCATCCTGGAAAATGTACCTTGGAGGCACGATGTCAGTGGAACCATTGCATGTTGGACAGATGGTGCCCAGCCTGCATGGGAATATTTCATAGAACCTTTCATCCCTTCCACTCTGCCTGTGGACAATGACACCCAGCCCATGCTTGTCTTGCCAGATCAAATGCACACACCTATCCTCTATCCAGTTTGAAGTGACACATTTAACGTAAGTGTCAGCTCCTGCTGGCCTCACTGCTCTTGGCCAGAAAATAGATAAGGGATTTGGAGGGCCCCAGTGAAGAATGTGCTGCAGAATAGGAAGGGGTGTTCAGGAGACCTACCAAGAGGCAGAAAGCTGGTGGCTTGTCACAGCTGGCAGTAGAGGACATGCTTCCTCTCTGCCCTGTGAAACTGGCCAGGTCCTGACACTGGTCCTTACTGCATGGTATGTTCTGTTAATTCAAGGCAAGAGAAGAAGCTCTAGGGTTCAAGTATTTTCTTGGCAACTCACCTCTGGGCCTAAGAGAACTCTTGTCTTCTGGCTGCACAAGGAATGCGCCAGTGCAGCCCTGCTCTGTGCCTGCAGGCTGGAGGGGCTGGACTGTCTGTGTTTCCCTGAACCGCTGCATCCTGTTCTCCCCACTCACCAGTAGAGATGGGTTTTCAGGAGGAGCTCTGGAGAGTATTTCCACAGGTCCTGACTTCTGCCAGAAACATGGAACTGGGGGGGATGGGTGGTTATCAGGGCCTACTTTTGCCGTGCAACTCAAGGTTATGTGCCTTTTACCAGAGGTCTTAAGTTTGTCTTGTGATTTGCAGTTTGGAGATGGGTTATTGAGCAGACCCTTCTAGACTGAGTGTCTATTCTGAAATGCCTGTGAAAGGTTTCTATTTGATGAGTTTCCTCTCTTCTCTTCCCTTGTGTCTAAGCTGGTGGCAGGTGTCACAGTGTACCAAGACAGACAGGCAGCCTGGTGCTTAGGGGACCCTGTTTCACCTGTCTCTGGTTCTCAGGCACATCTCTAAGAGTTTTTGTAAATGTTTTCCAGGTTTCTCTCCTGCCTCAGTTTCCTTGCCTGTCTGATAAAGGATCTTTTTCAAAGGGGCACCTAAGGCTTTTACCTCTTGATCTCTCTGTGACATTCACAGTCCTGTGGATCATGATGGACACACGCGAAACCAAAGTTAGACCTTGAGAATAATAGTGTTTCTTCCTTTCCCTCACCCCTGCCTCCTTCACTGATGCAAGCTGCTTTGGAAAACATGGGTCCTTAAGGGATAAGGAATGAAATAAATGCTTTTACACTTTTTCAGCTTCTCTTATTTTCCTTGCCCATAAGGATTTTTAGTAACAAATGAAACACGACTGCTATCTGTATGACTGATCTATTTGTATAATTCCATCTATGGACTCAGACCCCAGAAGACACATCAAAGGAGGGAGGGTGTAGGTGGGAGGGAAGCTATTTTTCCCCAGTAGAAGCTTCTGTGTTGGCACTGATGACAGTTCTTTGCCAATGTGTGGGGAAGGCCAGGACTTGAGTGGAAATGCACAACCTCCGAGGGAACAGTATAGTGGCAGAATGGAAGTGGAACATGTGGGAAAGAGTGGTTTTGGTCCCTGGGAAAGCACCAGTGGATCAGATGCTGTGCTAGGCTGGCATGGGAAGATGTTGGGTGGGGCAGGGTTTGTGAGGCCAGGAAGTCCCTGCTGCTGTAAATCAAGATGGTTCCATTGTGCCTGCAGTGTAAATCAGCAATGTGCCCTTTGTCATTGCTGGGCCAGCCAGTCTTGCCTAGGCAGGCACTGGTGACTTTCTGAGCTGCCACCTTAGAGCTTTTCTTTCTTACTGCCTTCCTCCCTTCACCTCTTGTACTTGATTTGATCTTATTAAATTGATACATAGATGTGAGCTGGCTGAGCTATAGTAAAGCAACCCCGACCCTGAGAGGCAGAGGAGCATCCAACCTCCCTCTGCCAGACAACGAGGCTGGTCAGCCCTTGGTAATTGAGCTTTAATAGACTCTGAGAGGGGTGTAGCTCTCCAGGGAGTGGCCTCAGCTGGCAGCCCAGGGGGGATGGTGCCTATTGAAAAAGGCTTTCATGACAGCAGGGAATGGTCCTTGCTCCGTGCCGACAGATGAGGCAGAAGAAGAATTATCAACAGGAAACACCGGACACTCAGCCAGTACTCCTGTGTAATTGAGTGAGATGGAAAACCTGCACGTGGAAGTCTGAGGTCTCTCAATAAGGACATATATGGACATTATCTGGTGCTTGATTTCTGGGGCCCTGTCCCCCTCTTCTATGTATCTTTTGCGCTTTCCATGCATTCTGAGTCCCTTGTGTCTGCTTTTCCCTGTCCCCATATACATTCTCATCTTAGTATATTGTTTTTCTGTCTGCTATAAAGATAATCCTTAAGGTGCCCCCATCTCAGTGAGGAAGGAAATTCTCCCTGAACCCTGAACTTTGTGCCATGAGACTGTTTCCCTGATGGGCAGTTAACAGGTTCTCCAGCTGGACATGTGGAGGAGGCTTAGAAGATGGACAAGCCAAACTCCAGCACAACTGACGTCTCCCAGTTGAACTCACCGTTTGACTAACAGAGGAATGTATTCTCTAATTCTTCTCAGGCATTCTCTAATATCTGTGAAGGAAAGGTAGCCTGCAACATTTCAAAGAATGAAAGCCCCAAACCACATGCACCTGGAAGCTGCTTTTTTTACTGCTGGAGCTGGAGACAAAGTGCTGAAGCCAAGTTGAGCCTGGAACCCAGCATCCTTGCCTCCGGGTCCTTCGTCCCCAATACAGGGAGACACCCTCATGTGAATCTTGTCCATTCTCTTTGCAGGCTTGTTCACTGGAAGGATAAAGTTTCCCTATCCAAGCATCAGTAAGATCCAGAGAAGTAATACGGATTTACCTTGCCACTAAGATTGGCTGTGGCTTAAGTTTATTAATTCTTCTCAGATCAATTAACAGGTGATATCCAGATGTGACTCCTGTTCACCAGACATGGCTGTTGTTATCAGATTTCATGTGATATTCCATGCACTAAGAGCAGTTTCTGGGGGCTTTTGTAACTTAGCACATGTGTAATGCATGTTCCATAAACAGCATCACCTGTGAAATCATGTGTACCACTGTCCTTTTATGCTACTGTCCTGTGAGTTCTCCCTGATTTGCAGGAGTGCTTCCTGCTGCCTTCACATATATTCTGCACAAGCATTTTTGCTGGCTCAAAGGTCACACACACTTTCCAGCCCATCTGGTTTTTGTCTTTGACCTGAAAGCACATCCATTCCTGAACAAATTCCACAACCATAACAAGCAAGGTTGGGTTCAGCTTGGAAAATGGGTGAGTATATGAGCAGCAACGAGGTTAAAGTGTACGTGGGGTTATTTAGGCTAGGTTACATGAGCAATGAATGAAATAAATATATAAATTAGGAATACATAGCACATACTGTCTGCAGTCCTTAAAACATTGCATATAGATGAAAATTGGATCTAGGCAGAAAATATTTTTTTTTCTATGGGAATTTGTAAACTGCAGTTACTTCTGCTCCAAAATGGGATAAGAAGTAAAAATATGTAATGCTTTCACAAAGGAACAATTTGAATCTCATCCTGACCCTATTCCCCTCTCCCTATACCCTAGTCCCAAAATTTAATTTCAGATCAAGTGAAATATTTCGTTCCCAGGGCAACTTTTCACCATTTGAAAGTCCCTTTTAAGCCTAAATGATCTAGAACTTAAAAATGAAAAGTCATTTTCAATCATAAAACAAATGTTTTGTTTAGGAAACATCAGAGCTAGATGTTGTCATGGTTCTGCAACTTTTTTGTGGTGGTGTTTTGAGGGTTTTTCCCCCCCTCTGAAGTTGTTTCTGGGAGTGATAATTGTTAGAAATTGACCCCTCTTTTGGTTTTAAAGAGTCAGCACTTTGGAAAGTAAGAGGTTTTCATGGAAAAGTTGCATATGGCCCTACAGGAGAAAAGATCATGTTTCTTGGAATTATGAGTTCAGGAGATTAGGTATTTTTTCTACACCATCTCAACATTATGTGGCCTTTAAGCTCAGGAAAAGAAAGCAACTTATTTTAAATCTTGTAGAAAAGCATGGAAACAAGAGGACCGTACCCCTGGTTCACTGAAGGCATGTGAGTCCTCCTGCATGGGGCCCTATCCTTCTTGAAGGTGTCATGATTTTTTAAACCAATCTCATCTTTTTGGAATGGGAAAATGGTCTGATTCATCATGTTTAAGTGCTTAGTTTTAACAATACTGCATTATTCCCAGATAGCAGATGGGGAAATGGAGAAATGTGGTGAATTGCCAGCAGCAGAGCCAGAAACAGAACCCAGATGTCCTGGTCTTGTGTTGAAGCTCCCCAGTCTCTCCAGGAGGGCAATGAGCAGGTTTGCAGCGCAGGAGGGATCTTCCTCCCAGTAAAAGCAAAGTCCTGATGGGCAAGGTGCATCCTCCTCCGGACACTGGAACACTATCTGTCCGTCCATCCACACAATCCCATGCTGATGTGGAGAGGAGGCAGAGCAGTCCAGTGGTCCCTGCCAGCTTTGTTGTGTGTGTCCCCATGCCGTCATCTGCGTGCTCTGCCGTTTCACTGCAGGGAGCTGGCAGGTCAGCTCACATGTGCCTTTTCCACCTCGCTGCGTGTACCACACAGGTCAGCTCGCCTGTGGTTTAGCGTGGCTGTGGGAAGCTGCCGGCTCCCGTGTTTAGCTGCCTTCAGGCCTAGCTAAGCCGAGGCAGTGTTTGGCTCCCCAGCCACAATCTCTCGTTAGAAAGAAATTAAAAGCCACTCAATTTTGGCTAATATCCCTCTGTAGGCCTTTAACTCCACCTGTGACTAACCCATTCATAATAGCTCTGTTTTAGTGGCTTGGGTTGATGTATCCTCGATTAATTTGGGAGGAGAGCGGCAGGGCCATATCTCTTTGTCTTCCCTGCTCTTAATCCCTGTCCTACAGTCTGTCTTCTCCCACTATTTAATCTCTGCTATCATTTCTCCATTCATTCACACTCTTCTCTCCTTCCAGCCACCTTTCCACACCCCCCTCACTTTTTGGTGTTTTCTTCCCCAACTCCCGTTTGCCTGCCTTTCCCCTTTGTTCTCCTCATGTCCTTTAACCTTCCTCCTTCGGCTCTTCCCTCCTCCTCTTTTTTCTTGGCTGGCATTGCTTCCTTTTCCTTTTTTAGTTTTCCTTTCTCATCCCTTTTCTCCCTCATTTTGACCCCTTTGTCTGATTATCTCCCCCAGCTCTCCCCTTGCTGCCTCTTCCTCCTTCCCCAGGTTTCAGATGCTCATGCGATTTCTCTCCCTCTTTGTTTCAGGCACCCCCACCCCACTCCCCACTCTCGATTATTATTAATGATAAAGGCTAAAACATCACATCAGTAATTTCTGAGTGAGTTTTGCAATGAAACTGGGGCCTTATCAGCCCCTCCCGAGTGCCACAAATTTTACTTTTGCAATTTCACGCCTTTGGTTATTATCACGCTGCTTCGTCCCTGCTCTGCCTCGCGCTTTCCCTCCCCCCTCCTCTGGAGAGAGTACTTAAACTTGTTTTCATTCCCTTATTCTTTATTTTTTTAATGTCCACTCTCTCTGGAGCCAGTAATGTTCTTCCTCTTTTTTCCTCTCCCATTTTCTGTTAATTCTGTGCCATCTGCCTTAGCATCTGTTAAAAATAAAATTTCCCTCACAATGAGAAGCCCTCCCTGCCTTGCCTCCATCCCCTCCCCCACAGCCTCAGCCCCCCTACTTTTCCTAGCAGGGTTGTTGGAGGCTGCTGCTCTCCCTCTTGGGGTACCTCTTCATTCCTTTTCCCAGCTCCCCACCTGCCTTTCTGGGCCGGCTCAGCAGCATCTGCTGAGCAATGGGGTGGGAGTGGGAGGAGAGGGGATGAAGAAGAAGATGCAGCTAAATTACTCTCACCCCACATGCGCGTGTGTGTGCGTGCGCAGGAGTCTCCTACATGTGAGTTTGGGCAGGTTATGACAAGCACTGATATGGTGAATCAGCACTGGGTTGAAGGGTGAGTTGTCTGCCTGGGAATAGAGATGGTCTGACTGCTGTGTAATACACCAACTCTCTACTCTCCAAACTCAGTGGGTAAAGGCTGTTTTGACCATAACTGTTGTCAGGTTTAGATTTGGCCACTGTGCAGCAAAGCTTCTGTCAACCTGGTTGACATAAACATGAAGAAAATTTCCTGGCCCAGAAAGAAGGACCCTTTTGAGTTTGTTCAGAGTGATTTCCTTTTATAGCTGAGCTTAGAGTAGGAAGTAGGCCACCTCTGGGATTCCCCACTACCATCAAGGTCATGGCTGTGGGTCTGATACACATGTGAGGCCTCCCTCTAGCACAGTGCCTTGGAGAGGTTTTGTTTAGTACTTTCCCTGGGCAAGTTTTTGGGGTTAAGGAGATAGAGGCTCTGGTCCCCATTAAAAGTTTCTATTTTGATTTATTATCAGGTGGCTGGGTTCCGCTGCAGGAGGTTGGATCCCTCATGGAGTCTGTGCAACTCGTGTGCCGAGCTTTGGGAACTGCCTTGTGTCAGTGGTCACTTGTCCCTGATCTAAGTCAGGCTGGAGTTTGAACAGGGGTGTGGCTCCTTCTCCCTGGTCACCCACACTCTATGGTCCCTTGGGACATGTCCCAGTTTTGGTATCAGGCCCTTCCTCCAGTCAGTCAGGGTCTTTGGAGGGTGCTTAGAGCACAGTGTTTTGAGAGATTCTTAGCTCATGATGCACAGCATCAACAGTTGCAAACCTGCTGACAACAGACCCCTGCTCACAAGTCCCTTCCTGAGGCTTTTTCTCCCCAGAGACCTTCAGCTTTTTTCCTTTCCCATGATGCAGACATAGTTTTTAAAATGATGTGGGTTAGCACTCCTTCTGCTAACTCTACCATGTGCTTGTGATCTGTGAGGCAAGGCTTCAAGACTTTCTCATTTGTGCATGCTAGGAAAAGCATGCTTACATACTGTTGTGCATGGCTTTACCTGACTCTGTAGATGTTTATATGTGTATTTGACTTACAGACTTGCACCCAGATGTTGAGGGTAATACACGCATGAGCCTTCAGGTACACCTGTATGTCTGGCTGTCGTGCCTTTCAATGATGAACTGTTGCCTTTGCAGATCTGGACGTGTGTGTATTTATCTGTGAATCCACAAGTCACCAATAGGTGCATCTGTGCGTGTGAGCTCGGGTGTTTGCTCTGTGTACCTGTCTATAGCAGGTGTGTTAGTGGGAGCGGAGGGGAGCCCGGCTGCCCTGGCAGGTGTCTTTGGATGCCGGTGGATGTGGGAAAGGAGGGTGCAGGGCCACCATCCATCCTTCGCACATGCGTGGTCTGAGCCAGAGGGTGTGAGTGAGGAAAGTGCATGCAAGAGGGAGACCCCAGCAAGTTTACGAGGAGCAAATCCCACCCTCTGTCTCCCTGCAGCGCCTCCATTAACAGCCACACTGAAGGGGCTCAGAAGCAGCGTGATTCTGCTCCAGCACAATAACCTCTGCGGCTTTGATAACAACAAGCCCCCTTAAGCCCTCTTCCTCCCCCTGCTCCCCTTTTCTCTCCCCTGCTCCCTTTGAGCCCTGCCGACAATAGGCAGGCCTGCTGCAGTGCTGCCCACAGCCCGGGCAGGCACACAAAGCCGCCGAGAGCTTACAGGAATTCTTTGGCAGGCTGCTGGTTGCTGCGGAGAAGAAGAAGGGCCCTTCATACTCGGAAGCTGTCTCATTGCCCCTGGCCCTATTCTCTTCCCGTGTTTGATAGACACTGAGCCACGGTAATCTCTCTCTGCCCCGAGGGGAACAACAGCTTTTGTGAAACAGATTTTTACAAACTGTTTTGACCCCACATCCCCGGCCTCCCCCCACCCCCCCAGCCTCCCCCCTTCCCTCCCCTCCAGTTCACTGGCTGTATCAGTGTCACATAATTAAATCAGCTTTCCTGTTTGCCTCTGCTTCCTGCTAATTGTTTGCTCACAGCTAGGATTAGCAAGTCAGGGTTATTTTTCACATATCCTCACACAGGTTTTTCTGCTGCAGGAGGCCACTTCATGGTTCTTGGCCTCCTTAGCGGTCTGTTCCTCATGCACTATGGTCAGACAGCTCCGTGAGCCTTAGAGATGCAGGGAAATTGCTGGGCTTCCCAAAAGACTGTCTGGCAGTTCTGCAGGCTGGAGGGGGGAGAGAATCTGTACTGATATTTTTTTTTCACTGACTTTTGCAAAGCAGACTGAAGATTTTCCATAAGGAGAAGCAGTTTGAGAGTGGAGGTGAGCCTAACACCCATTCTACAGATCAAGTTGCAGCTCAGGGTCTGGTCAAACGGGGAGCTCCTCAAATGGATGCTTGTGATAATCCCTTTGGGAACTGCTGAGCCACACCATTTTAATGGAATTAGCATGAGGAGTAAGCCTAAAGCAAATACTTGGTGTCACTATTGCAAGTGCATCACAGTGTAAGAAGTTATCTCCCATTAGCTAAGCCCACATAGCTGCTCCTGAGCCCTGCTTGCAGCCTGCCCCAGCTAGGAGGCAAAATGAACTGGCTTGTTCCACCCTTATGGTGTCTCTTCACTCTGCAGTTTGCAAGGGCTGTAAGTGGGTTGCAGAGCTCAGCCAATGGATTGCAAATGGTTTAAGGCATAGTTACATCATCTGAGTCTGAACTTAGATCTTCAAGGCTGATCAAAATGCTAGGAAAAAAATCTTGTTTCAGAAAGAGGAAAACAATTGTTTGATTAAGCTAATTAGTACAGAAAGTATCTTTTTGCAGCAAATGCTTTGTAAAATTCACTCTGATTTTTCAGGAAGAGGGAGCAGAATATGTGAAAAATCATACTCTGCCCTTGCAGGGCTACTCTTGATGTGGCCTTGGTCTTTCAGGAAACGTGATTTTTTTTTTCTTGTATCTAGGCAGAAATTTGTATTGAAATTCCTCAAATGTTAAGGAAAAGTTTATATAAAGATAACCACAAGATTCTATTTTTCACCCATTTCTTTTTTTTCAGGGTTAAAAACCTCTCCCTTCCAATTAGTTTTTCATTCTTTGATGCCATGGAATAAGAATCTAAAGTCGCTTTATATAGATATTTAACTATTTCCTTTTTACTCCACACTAAGCAGACCTGAAATTTTTTCGCTGGGCATTTGAGGTCTCTTGGCTAACTGACTGAGTAGTCTTGAAGATACAGTATATCTTCCCTCTAAGTCCAGTGGTTAATCATAATAACAAAAACAGCAATAACAACTAAAATAAGTCTTTTGCCCTTCACAAAATTTCTCTAGGCGCTTCACACCTTCAGGGTTTTACTTGCAAAGGAAGCCTTTCTCTTTCATACAGACTTTTGACGTTTCACTGCAGCTACTCTCTGATTCCAGACTGTGTGGGTTAGTCATCTTGGGTCCATGGTATTCCCCAGCCATCCTGAACGGAAATGTGTCACCTGTCTCTGGTAATTTCTAGGTGAAAAAATGGATTTAGTAGGAAGGGCTTGAACAGGAAGATGGCTAATACACTGAACCCTGTGTAATAATGACAGATTCCTGTTTTACCAGGCTCCCAACGCTGCACCACACAAAGCACACCACTCAGAAGTAGTTTGTGAAGGCACGGCTGAAATTTTGCCTGCTCCCTGTACCCAGTGAAGGGTGTGCATTCTCCCTGATCCCTGGAAAGTATGTTGGGACTCTGGGTTTTCAGTCTTCTCCTTCCCTGGACAGGGGATTCAATCCTCCTCTAGGATCTGGGACTGTGGTCCTGCACCAAGAAACTCTGCTGCAGTGCTAGGCTCTAAAGTCAGCCGCTATTGCCCATTTGTAAGCTGGCCAGGGCCTGGCATGTGGTAAAGCTCTGCTATTCCATTCCTTGTTTAGATTCCCCATCCAACTTTCTTGCTAGTACAGTGTTAGATGGAGCCCTGAGTAAATGAATCTGCTTTGGGTGGTTGCTAATTAATTGGCTAATTATTAGGCTGACTGATGGTTTAGTTGATGATTCAGTGGTTGCTGGTAGCTTCATCATATGGGTAAAAGCATCCTTCATGAGTTTCTCAGGGAATGGAGTGAATACAGGGCTGGCAACTAGGAGTTTCTTCTAGCTCTTCTTTTGCCCTGACTGGGTTTTGTAGTTTCAGGAAAAGCTCTTTGCCTCAGTTTCCCTAGCTGTAAGTTGTGAGCATGCATTGCTCATTGGGGTATTACGGACATTCGTTAGTTCCTGCCTGTAAAAGGTTATTTGAAAATGTAAAATGCAGTTATCTGATTGCCCAAGTAACAGGCTGGTTTTCTGGTTGGCAGGATGGGTAGCAAATACCTAGCTTGGTTAATGACGTGGTCACATTTACAATAGGAACTAAATGATGTTAGGACAGACACTGCCTTTCAGAACTATGAAGCGATGTGTTTTGTTGTTTTGTTCATTTTTTTCTTCCCTGAGGTAATGGCAGGGACACCTTCATGTAACATAATAATTTTAGATCAAAAATCGGTGCAAGGTTAAACTATACTTTAGAGTTCTGTTTCAGAATCAGTTATCATTCAGATTTAAATGGTTCCTTGGAATAGGTTCCAACCCAAGCGAGGTAAGCCTGAATAAATCATGGACTGGGCAAGTTTTTACACCGTGACACCTTCCTGGCAGGCAGGTGAGGCTGGAAATTCCCCCGATGAGGAATCTGGTCCCTTTCCCCGGAGGATGCGGGTGAGGTCGGCTCCCGGACCCCGGCCGCCGTCCCTGCGCGGGTGGCGGGCAGGGCGCGCTCCCGCCGCGGAGGCCCCGAGGCCGCTCTCCGCGGTGCTGAAGCCGCCGCGCCGTCTCCCCTCCTCCGCCGCCAGGCCTTCTTGGGCCACATCCACCGCTCCCGGGCTGGTGGGTAACGGCGCGGCCGCCGAGTGGTCCCTCTGCTTGTGTTCGCAAGACCGAGCTCCTCTGAGTCCAACAGCGGCCAGAAGGAACGTCCCGTCCCGCTGCTGCGGAGCGTGACGTGCGGAGTGAGCAGCGTGGGGCCATAGGGCATGGGTGCAGAGGTTCTCTGTGTGCTTTCTGGTGATCTGTGATGTTGCAACATGAAAGAGCCTATAGTCTGGGGAGACCCACTGGCTGAAAACGGGCCACAGAGGCACAAACAAAATCAGGAGAGTATTGAGGAGGTGGCTGGGGTGAACTGGCCCTGAGCTGGAGCTTTCACCCATCCCTACTTTTGTGTGAAAAGTAATTCCAGGACTTTCCCATCAGCTCCACAAGCCACTGATTCTTCAATCAGTACAAATCTCTTGAGTTACAGTGGAGACTGAAAGTACCAGCTGTTGTTAGGATCTGCTGAAACTTCTCATTATCAACTCCTTTTTGTCCAATACTAACTACACGGTCTTGGATCTTGCAGGCCAGGTGTTTGCTCAGTTGAAGTTTTACATTTATTAACTAATTTGTATCTTTTCAGAAAATTATTTTAAACAAGGTCATGTTATTTGTTTCTCTGAGCAGAACTAATATCCTGTGCTGTGGATCACAGTGCAGGAATTTAATGAGGACTGAGCTTTATTCAGGAGATCTTTAGCCTCTGCAACCAACAAAAGATCACAGTTACCTAAACGATTCTGACAGATGTTTGTCTAATGTGTCCTTAGAAACTTCCATTGAAACCATCCTCTTCTTTCCAAGCAAAGCTATTGCAGTACTTACTCTTCTAATATTGTTCCTAATGTCCAAAGTAAATATTTTTTTGGTTGCAGTTTAAGCTCATAAGTTCTTTTTTGTATCTGTCAGTGACATGGGAAAAAAATATTCCCTCTTCTACCTAGTAGTAAACTGCTGCCATGTCTCTCCTCAATCTTTTTCTTTTTTGTTTTTTGTTTCTTCCAACTGAGCTATTTTAGTTCTTTTGGTCTTCTCTCCTATCTCATCTTTCACAGATGTCTGATCATTTGTTCCCCACTCCTGAGGACTCAGAGTCCTGAGTAAATTTGCATGTTGTTTAAATTGCCTTATATGGAAAGCAGTCCACCAAAGGAGGCCTTTCTGGGGTAGATTACAGTGGGAAGAGTAATTCACATGTCTTGCAAGGGACACTGCTCTTCATAATCTTGGTGCTGTAGCTTCTTTTTTTAATTCCTGAAAAACTCAACATAGTTGACCCGTGGATGTGATTCATCATCACTCCAAGATACTTTTTGGCAAATCTGCTGCCCCCTAAACTGTGTTTGCACAGTTATTCTTGACAATGTGTTGCCTGGGCTATTTTTTCTGGTTTGGATTTTGCTGTGGGGGCAGTATGTAGTTTTCTTACATGTTGGAGAAGCAAGCTACAAACATCTTTCCTCTCTTCCATGGAACAAAAGTAGTCATAGTAGTATTAAGAGAGTATTTTTTCACACTGTGGTCAGCATTACTATGGTGAACCTCTGCTGCCTCTCTGTAATCCTCAAGGACAAATCTTTGGTTAGAAACATTTTAAATAGGATTACTGTCTTCTCCACTGCTCAACCTAGATGTTCTCAGGAGTGGAGCAGAGTGAAAGAGTGTCAATAGGGCCCCTTCCTATTTCCTTACTAAGCCTACAATGAGTCAGAGTTGTATTGGTGAAGAAATGCTCGTTGCATGGTTAAAGAAAGGGGAGTTCCAAAGAGATGTTGAATGAATGACTTTGCCCCAGTAATAATTCACTAATTTTTAGGGTCATGTTTTCCCTTGCTTTATCCTGACGTGTGGCTCTGAGTCACAGATGTTGTTGCTGAATATAAAGAGATCTGTGGTGCTTGCACAGAGTTATGTGTACTGAAAGCATAAAGGGTTTCAAAAATTAATCAGATGCCCTTGGATCTTCATTTCTGTATGAAGATCAAGAAAATTATCTCAGTTTCTTGCCCCTAGAATGGAAATAACAAGTTCTTTTTTGGGAAAGATGATGTGGAACAATGCAGAAAAGCAGAACACTAGAAAAAAAAGACCCAAACCAAAACCAACAGGAGAAAGAAATGTACAGCTATATTTTCAGAAAAAGGCTTGGCCAGTGAGCATAGTGCATAACACCTAACAATGTACAAAGAGAAAATAAAATAAGGGCAAAGCCACTTATTAAGGGAAACACCTTACTAAGCCCTTGATTAAGGAGCCATTTCCTTGGAAATTTAGTTGAGATTGTGTAATTGAAGCTGATAACGTAATGCAGTGTGTATTTAGGGGCGTTAATACTACAAGGCAGTTTTAATTCTGCCATTGCATTCTTTTGCTTCCTTGGCTTTGCACTTCAGGTAGGATCTGTTAATACTGTAGGCAGCGAAGTGTGTGTGTGTGTGTGCACATAGTGGAGGAGACACAGTATTTAGTTGCCAGGAAAAGTAATTTGGACTCCACTGGAGCTGTGAAATGCTGCTTACCCTCTTGTATTATGGGAATTTCTGGGGAATGGGAGGAAAAGTCTCAGGAATCCCCCTGATTTATTATTTTTCAAATTTTGACAGGAAAAAAAGGTGAATTAAAATCTAACCTTTGTATAACAAACAAAACCCACCCAAAAGCCCCCCGGTGTGTGTGTGGCATTTTAATGCACTTGTCATCCCCCTCCCTTCCTCTTCAGTTCTGGAGCCGATTTAGAGCTGGTTGGATACATTCACATGGTGCAAATGACCCACTGCCAGCAAAAAACTTCTAATTTTCCCTTCCTCCCAGAAATAAGCTCCACTGTGGGGTCCTGCTGGTAGCTGTGATGATGCGTCACAAGCTTGGTGGAGTCTGTTTCTCACCCACAATAGGAAATGTCTTTTTCGAAATACAGGCTGAGGGAATTTATTTTTCTCATGAGCCCTTTGTTAGCTAAGGGCTAATGAGTTTGGGCTGGTGGGATCCTCTGTAACATGTTGATGACTGCTGAAGATAAGCAGTGGGGCTGATCTCAGCACTGGGGGAGTCTTGAAGTGAGACGGGAGCAAAGCGAACGGCAGGAGGTAAGGAGGAAGGGGCTGGGGATAATCTGAGAAAAAATGAGGAAAGAATGGAGGAGAAGCACAGCTGACGCCAGACCTGGGTTCCTAATGATAGTATTTGCTAATTTAAATGCTCACCATTGGCACATGCAGCTGTGATCAAGTTCCTTCCTGTTTTCAGCAGGAATAGAAAACGTAGGACAAGATCTCTGCTCCCAGGAGCACCAGAACAGGAGGGGGATGGCATGTATTGCTTTTCATGTTTCATGTGATCTCCCATAATGCCAAGAACAAGTTAAGTCTTGCTAATCTGCTTGCTGGAGTGAACACAAGGACATGTTTGATCAAGCTTGACAGGCGTGACCCTGGTTCTTCCTTGAGAGGCAGCCATGTCTGAATGGCTGGGCCATACCAGGCCAGTATCCTCAAGGGAGCCAGAAGTGTGCAGAAATGTTCTTACCACTTCAGAGGGGAACTTGCATCCCCCCTCAGTCAGATCTTACCCATATCCTAGCTATATTTTCAGCTGTGCAGTACCTGCTGCCATGTTCACTGGAAGTGACTGTGCAGTAGTCGGCTTTCATCTTCCCCAGTTCTTTCCTCAGCTCAGGAACCATGTGCCTATTCTTTATTCCTTAGTTTTCTCTAGCTCTGTTCAGTCTGGTTTATTGTAACTGAAGGGCTTGCCTGTGCAAATAGGCATTTGAAAATAGCTTTTGTAGTGCTTTGAAATGTTTCAAGTTAATATCTTTCCTTTTTGATTATGTTATTTGCTGTAAAACATGTAATAGGAAGTCTTGATTGTGATGGTCTGCATGACTCCCTGATGAACAGAGATGGTCAAAAAGCTTCAAAGAAAAGCAGAAATGGCATTGCTGCCTTCATAGAAACATTTCTACTCTCCCAACAGCTCTACTTATGAAGTCTGGCCACATAGCATACTATACTGTTGGATGTGCAGGAGGAAGCTATCTCATTTCTATGAGGTGTTCCCACATTTGTATGTTGCAAGAGCTTGTGGTTCCTTGCTCTGTTCTCTGTATTGCCCCGAAAGAGTTGGTCTTAACCACAAAGAAGTCAAGAGACTGTGCCAAATACAGGAGAATGGAGAGGTATGTTCTTTGAAAAATCTCTGAATGTTTCACTTCTACTCAGAGAATTCTTGGTGATCTATATTTAGTATAAAAGTTGTGATTGGCATTAAGGGTCTTTTAAAACCCATGGAAACTTTTGCCCTGATCCTGCCAGATGTTTGTCAGCTGTGCTATAGGGTGACTACACAGGCAGAGATTGGGTCCTGTGTTTGAATAAGATCTTTGTTCTAAGAGAAGTACTATTTCCATCTTCTTCCAAGAAAAATGATACCCCCATCTGGTAATGGGAACGGTTGGTGAAGATGGCCATGTTGATTTGGCACCTACAAGTGAAGAAGTGAGGCACAGATTTTTTCAGTTGGCAGTCACAGACGTGTGCTGAGAACATGATTGCCAGGATAAGCTGGAGAGAAAGCAAGCTTTTAAAAACCTCTCACAGAGACGACTTCTTTTTTTGTCTACAAATATGGCCACTTCCAGCTTTCCATTTGGATCCTAGAGCTGCAAAGTGGCATTTGTCCACCAGAGGGCATGTGGGCCATTTTCTCCTCCTGAGAACAAAAAAGGGAAAGAAAGGTTTCCAAACCAAATGCCCTTCCAAAATGGGACCCTACACTGTCTGCCTTGGTCGCTGCCATTGCAGCTGGGATGCTGAGGAATGGTGCACAGGCAACCGAGCTGGCAGCAGTAGGACTGATACGACTCTGAGCCACTACTGCTGAGCCATCTCAGTGTGATGTGGGGTTCTGCCTGTATGAAGTGTTAAATATAAGTCTTTATGGTGCCATGACTTTACGGTTCCCTAGACTTGCATTTCAGACCCCTGTATGTGTGTATATGTGTGCATGAGAGATAGATGCGTGTGCAAATGTACACACCCACATTTGCTCACACAAGTACATATATCCACACAGGCCCACTCTACAGCTTGCAAAGTAAATTAGACTTAAATGACTCTTTGGAAACAAAATAAATCAAATAGCATAATAGTACCATCTTTTTATCTCATTTGTTCCCATACAATTAGTAGTTTTACTGCCATGTTGTGACAGGTGACTGTGTTTGACCTTTGCCGCTTGGGTGGTTGGCTGGTGCTCAAACTAATGAAGACCCTTAATGGATTGGCTTTTGTGAGGCTGTGAGCGGTGGGGTTAAAGAGAAAATGGTGCCTTAGACAGAGTCCAGAGAAGATCCTTCAATTAAACCTGAAGTCTATTAGCAAAGAAATATTGAGGAGGTTGAGAGTTAGCAATGATTTAACCAGCAAGTCTTCCTTGTGAGTCGTTAAAATAAAAAAAAAAAAAAAGTCTCTCTGATTATTTATTGTTGAGCATGTGGTTGGACTCCCATCCTCTTGGGTTAGAGGGTGTGAGCTGAGCCATTGGTTTGGAGGGGCTGGGGCTACTGAGCCCTAGTCCCAAGTTTGTTAATCCCTCAGCTCCCACGCATTTGAGCATGCCTTGGACAAGAGAGTGAGGAAAAATGAAGCGATAGTAAGAATAAATGAAGAGTGATGCTGGGGAAGATAAAACAAGATCTCTGGGATAAATAAGACTTTTTGGAACTTAATTGTTTTTCTTGATGTAAGTAAATTACAGTGAAAGGAAAGGAGAAGAGTCTGTTTCTGGGCAGTGAGTCAGAGGGCAGTGCCAAGCTGAGGAGCAAAAGTAATAAACAGGAGCAGGGGAGGCTGGAGCAGATCAGGCTGGAGACTGACCTGAGCAGCACAAATGGACAAGCCAAGGAGCGTTTTATGTGGGGAGCCAAGGCATGGCTGAGCTGTGAGGGCCCTGGCAGGGCTAGGCCTGATTACAGGAAGGGGCTGTGGGGCTGTTCTCCTACTGTGTTACACACTTCAACAGAAATCCTCCACGTGGCAGATGCAACCTGCCTGCTGCTCCACAGGATCTCCTCCTGCCCCCAATGGCTAATGAGCGGTCTCCTGTCCCTTTCTGTTATCTTCAATGTCAGAAACTGAGCATTTCTCATTCCTCCCAAACAGGCTGCCTTCCTTTTGTATTCCAGAGTTGCTTAAATTTCAGCCTGAGAATCACCTTGCAGGAGTGTCCCATGTTCTTGAGCAGAGCTGGGACTGCCTCTGTCCCTCACTGGTCCGTTGATATACTGTCCCAATGTTGAGAGGTGGGAAGGATCTGATGAGGGAAAGCATGAAGCTGATTGTACTGGCTGGAGAGATGTGCCTTGCTGCTAAGTCATCCAACATCTAGATTCTCTTGGGGAGTCCTAGAGATTTCTGGCATAGCTGAGGCTTTCATGCCCACACACTTCCCCTGCCTCCACACGCAATATAGTAAGCCTCAAAGAATTTAGTGTGTGAGCCAGGCAGAAAAAGACTGATGTGGGACAAGGCCAGCAGGGACTAGTATCCCAACATGCCTCCCTCACACTAGCCCATGCCATAGGCTGGTTCAGCACCTTGGTGCCTATCTCTTCTCTTCTCTTCTCTGGCCTACAACCTTGTAGAAAGACCATGCAGGGAGAAAGTAGTTCGGTCCCAGCAAGTGTATTTGCTCTCTGCTTCTCCTTGTTAGTTCTGGGTGATATTTTTTTGAACATGCAATATTTTTTACAGTTCTTTCAGCCCCTGCTGCTTTTTTCCAGTCCAGAGGCACTGCAAGTGCTTGCATATGTGGTCACAGAATCACAGAATCATAGGGGTTGGAAGGGAACTCAAGAGATCATCGGGTCCAACCCCAAAGGTCAGAGGTGAACAGTTGTGCTTGGATTGGAACTACACCCAGCACCAGAATAAACTGGACTCCTACTGGGATGATGGAATACATTTTGGAGGTAAAAAGTGAAGAAATGTGAAAAGGAAAGAAAAAAGCAAAGATGCCTCAATAGGCAGGAAATTGGACTCCCTTTAGAGTCTCTGGTTGTGCACCAGAGACATGGAGGGAAGTAAGCCCATACTACTTGCCACTTGCAAAGAGGCAACTGGATTTACCAGGTCTGTGACCCTTCCTGGCTATAGGAAGAGGAGAGGTTTCACTCCAGACGAGTTGTAGTTTTGAAGTATCTCAAATGCAGTGCCCAGCTGTTTCTCTTCCAGGGTCATCTCACAAGACCCTCAGATAGGACTCCAAAACTGAACACCTTAATACAAAGATCCTCAAGCACCATGGTAGGCCCTCAGAGCTGGACTCAAGGATTGTCCTAGCCTTCATTTCCTCTTCCTCTATTTATCTGTTTGTTTGCCTGTCTATCTATCTAATCTTTCACTCCTTCCCCATGGAGCAATTCCTTCTTTTCACTCACGCAGTCTGTCTTTCTCCTTTTCTTTTCTCTCACTCTTAGACATATGCCTCCCCCTCCTACCTCCCCCTACTTTGGGGATAATTTAACATGTTAGACTAACTTTCCAGTAATGGCACTCCGGCTTTTTGAAATTCTGCTTCCCTGTTTTATGGCTGGGCCTCTAATGGTTATCTCGCAGCCCTGCCTCTGGCAATCATGTAAGGAATAAATAGAAGCTGACACAGTAATTTACTTAAATCTTCTCCACACTTTTGCAGCATTTTCCTCCAGAGGATACCCCCGAAACAACAATTATTTGAAATGTCACGCGTTCCTGCCCCTAGGCTACCGACAAATGAACATTAAATCTATTAACAACAAAAAAAATTAAATGTTTACTTTTCCGCGAAGGTAAAGGAGAAGCTGGAGAGAGGGAGGGATGTCTCCAATAAATTTCTTCTCAATAATAAAGAGGTGTAGTTAATGTTCTCTCTAAACAGAGTCAGCTTGCAGCCCATATCCTATGAGGACAGAGATGTGATGCCACAGAATTGCCATGCAGCCTTGCCAGGGCAGCTCCAACAGCCTCATTTTTCCAGGCCAGGGAGCTCAGTTTTAGCCTGGTATTTTTGCAGTCTAAATAAGACGTGTAGTGGGCCAGAAGCAGAGAACAGGGTGGTCTCAGCTCTCAGCCCGTCTCGCTGCTAGTACATGCTATGGGGACTGGAGTGCTGGGAGAGGAAGTGTTACCCCCTTGGCAAAAGCAGGTTAAGAGTATAGCTCCTCTCTTTTACAGAAGGGCAAACTGAGCATTTTGGAACTCTGCCCCAACATACTGTTGGAAGTCTAAGCTGGAGGTAAGGCCCAGCTCTTCCTCTTTTCTGTCCTATGCTCCTGCCTCTTCACTCAACTTTTCTGAACATAGTTAAGTATAGGTACTGGGGGTGGGACCACGTGAAGGTGGACCCAGCCCTGTATGTGGGTCCTGGTGGAAAATGGCAGGAATACCAAGACTCGCTTGCATCCACTTGCCATGGATATAAGTTCCTATGGGGATCTGGACAAAATAGGCTTAGAGACCAGGCCTAAAGCACAGAGAACCATTTTGTTTTCTGCAGATGGGGAAGTTCAGGTCCAGAGCAGGTTAGAGGCTTACCAAGATACAGCTGCAGAAATGGAAGAAAGTATCTCAGCTCTACCCTGATCACTTCATACTGTCTTGAAAAGACTGAGCCACTGTTTGAACTTTCCAGCTTATGGCTGCTTTGGAAAATGGTCCCTTTCCATTGATCTAGCATAAGACTCTCTTGAAAGTTGTTGTGTTTATACAGCCAGGAATTCAGCCCTTTGACTTGGAAGTCTTCTGTCCATCTGAGTTCAGGTAATAGTTGGGATTTAAAGGAACAAAAAGGACCACATATCTTTTGTGAATGAACTCATGGAGGAAAATTTCTCATGTTGAATGCTGCAGACACCATAGAACTAGAAATGAGTAGAAAAAAAATGGCTCTTCTGTTCTTAATTTTCCCTCCTTTTCAGCTAAAGAAGCTTAAACACCTTGGACAGAGTGGCACCTCTGATATGCTGTGTGAACCAATCATCAATGGACTATGAACAGTGACCTGCTAGATACATTTTGAAGCAGGACATATGAATATCCGACCAGCTTCCTATTCCTTTGTGTAAAACAGCCAGGGATTTTAAACTTCGCTGTCACTGTGGTTCACTAAATCACTGGGCGAATATGCCAGGATGTGTCTCTTCTCTGACAGGCTGGGACCTGTTTCCTTGGCACTGGTTCTGACCCTCAGACCAGACGGTAGAGAGGAAACCCAGTAGATCTGCTGCATCCAAGTTCCAGCAGAGCTTACTGTCTTGATCCTAGTCCATTTCTTTACTGCTGTTCTGTGTAAATGGTCCCAGTCCACCTACTAAGGTGGTTGATGGTACGTGGATGCTCAGTCAGGCATCTACAATGCTAGACTGCTCTTGAACAGAGATCACTTTGTATCAGTGGGAGATAATGCTCCTGGGATGGGGCTGCTTGAGAGAAGGGAGTAGGTGCCAGAGCTCTGCTAGACAAGCCTGTGCCCTCCCCTGGTGAGTTTATACAGCCAGGGCATTCAGAACTGGGGCAGGGCTTCTGAGTCCTACTTGATATTTTGTTGCTATCTGCTATGATTCTTTAAGGAATGTGAGGGAAGATCATCTTCCAAGCATGTGATATGTGTGTGTCTGGAAGGAGCGAATTTGTTCTCTAACAACAATCCTATTGACATCCAGGTGTTTTTCAGAAGAGTAAAATAGCTCATCCAAGGAATCAGGCTTTAGCTGCTTTGGGCTCTTCTCAGGCCTGGTGCAAATTCTTTGCCCTTTGTTTTGAACTTCCATGTCTTTTCCAATCTAGACAGGGGTTTGTGTGGGGCTTTTCTGGATGTTTCTGAAACAATCTATACCTTTGATGGAAAGGGTTGTTTTCCTGCCCATTCTAGATCCAGCTAGGTGTCTGAAGCTTAATGATGCAGGAAGTGCAAGGTAGATGTGTTAGATCTGTGATCAGACATCTCCACAACATAGATAGTCCCTGTGAGAAACCAGACACCTAGTGATATACAAAGCACAGGGTTCTGACTTGGATTTACCACAGACCTCAAAGTGTACTGTAAGTTCTGGAGTATATACTGCAGGTGAAGTCCATCTCACTATTGCAACAGACTAAGTAGTTCCACTGCCAGATGAAAATCTAAGTGTAGTAGCATGTTTATGAGTTATCTTAGCATACAGAAAACGGCACAATTATATGGTCTAATACATTGGGATAGACTCTCAGATAGTTTATAGTATCAATATAAATCAATGGCTCAAATTATAAATTTCAGGGCCTCAAATACCCATGATCCTATTGCTAAAAAAAAAAAAAAAGCCCCAAACAAACAGGAAATTGGGAAGAGGATTCACCTAACTACTTTGCATTAAGTTTTATTAAACCTCCTCCTGTAACATCTCCACTTTGATCTCTTCTCTGCCCAGATTCAGATCTCAGCTCCTGATTTCCACCAAGGAAGGTATGCAGGGTAGCTGGGTGCCTGCACTTCCCGCCCTCCCCCTCCCCTTTTTTTTTTTTAAGCTTTGTAGCGTGTTCTTGTGCTCTCAATTCCGGATAATGCTGGATCCCTTTTATCCAGCCCCTCCTCTTGCCCTTTCAAGTGAAAAGAAGACTCCTGCTCCCCCATCAAAGTTAAAGGGAGGCTTTAGAGAGGAAGGCTCAGCACGCTGGGGCTCTTGAGCCTGTGTTTAATCTCTTTTCCCGTTCCTGTGTGCCTCTGTGGCTTCCCTGCCAGTTTCTTTGTTGCTGAGTTTCTCATTTCCTTTTATTTGTGTGTGCAGGAGGTTGCCAGGCTCACTGGAATGCAGCTGAAGTCATCTTGGGGGGACGCGCCTTGGCCCCCGCCCCGGGTTATACATGACCTGCCTCGCCCCCCGCTCACCCACCCAGGGCAGGCTGGAGCAGGCTTGCCTGGCTGCGGGCTGGAGGTGAGCCAGGGAAGGCAGCAGGGCAGGAGAGGCACCCACCTTCCTGATGTGGCTGGCTCGTGCCAGAGTGGTGTGTCCAACACCATGCAGGGTGTGGAGGAGGATGGAGGTCTGGGGAAAAGGACTGAGAGAGTGTGCCTTGACCTGTGGGTGGTTGTCCTGCCTGGGAAGGAGAGCAGAGACGTGTGCAGCCTTTGGCAGAGGAGGGGGACCTGGTCTGTCTGGGTTCCTGCCTAACCTCCGCTGACCTCAGTGCAATGTCCCGGCTCCCAACCACGGCTGCCCTGAATGATGCTAGGCTGAAGGTGTGGCCTTTGGCTGTATGTTGGGATTTGCTACCTGGAAAAAATATGGGCTGTGTTAGGCACTGGAGGGAGAGAATTCAAATTGGGCTGGTCTGCTGACGACTGGAATGTTGCTCTGGAGCTGGATATGGCTTGAGTATTTGCATTGATCTTAACAAGTGTCCATAAAGTCTGAGCTTCTTTTCAAGTTATTTGCTGCTTCTTCATCATGAAGGGACTGAAGTAGAGGATCCATCTCTGGGAACCTGTAAAGGGCATGTCCTGAGTGGCAGGAGCACAATTCCAGGCAAAGGTTTTGTCAGAACCCTGAATATATTGATAAGTCTTACTCATCCTGACCAGTCTCATCTGGGACCTCCACCCATGGGCCCAGGGGCTCTATTTAAGCTTGTCTCCAGGCCTTTAGACACTATAATATTGGAGGGGTAGTGGTTGTGGAACAGCCAGTTGTACCTAATGTGCGTCTTGTTAATCCAGACCTCAGTGTATGCTTTGACTTCCCAGCTTGACCTTGGTCCTGCCTCATTGCTGTAATGTGTGATATGGTGAAACTAGGGGCTGCTCACTAGAGGAGAGTTCCTGATGGGAAGGAGAGCAATGCTGTGGGATGGTTTTGCTTAGGTTGGGTCTAGACTGTCTAGAGCTCAGGGTTTGCTGTGTAGTGTTCTGCAGCAATCCTGGTTGGGACTGTCCCATTGTGCAGAGCTGACAGCAACAATACAGGTTTTGGTATTATTTGGGGCTCACGGGCACTGAGAGCAACAGTGATGATAGGAGCCTTGTTCTGGAACAGTTCCCAACAACAAGCATGTTCCTTTTTGATTCTGAAGGCCTGATTGGGGAAAACAAAGCTTGTAGTCCTGTGGTGCTTCAGTATTTCCATATTGGTCTCTATTCTCATGTCTTCCTTTGTAGAAGCTCTGTGGAGAAAGGTGGTCTTTCCAGGTAGTGCTTATGCAGAGACTTTCAAAGGAGGTTTTTATCAACATGCTTCAGGAGAAAAATTTGGAGAGGGATCTCAGGCCAGACTAACCCACAGACTAGATCAGGTCCATTGAAATATTGTTCGTTTCTTGTTTATATGTTTGGTTTTTAATAGCAATTTTAACCTTTTACTTCTGCATTAGAAGTCTTCTAAAAATTCACTGAAAAGTTTTTTGCCTTGAGAAAAACATCTGCTAGAAAATGGGAATAAAGGAGAGCTCGATGATGTGAGAGAATGGAGAGACTGAGTGGGAGGATTGCTTGAACTTAGTTTCAAACCCTATGGATAGACACATACCATAGGTAGGTCAAGACAGGTAAGTAGAAACTTCCTGTTATATGTGCAGAGGCATTGATGTACACATTTTTAAATGTTTTTTTCCTTTTTTATTTTTGGCTATTACAAGAGCAAATGGGCCTGATAATAGGTTACTTTTGCCTTGTCCTGCTTTATAAGGGAAGAATACATTATCTGGCTTCTTAAAGCCTCAACAAACCTGTCTTCTGTGTCTGTGAGTGGTTACTGTTGTATTGCACAGACCAGAGCTATTAGGCTCACGGACCTTCTGGCTACCATCCAGCATGTCACTGTGCCTGGTATCTGCCAAATCTCCCTGCCGCTTTGTTCAAGGAGCATTTGTGCTGCCATTGTCTCTGTTCCCTCTGGACAGGGCCGTGGGGTTGTGCAACTCTCTTGAGTTTGTGTAGTATCTACCTGGATGTAATTATTTTGGCTCTGTACCTAGAACAGTCTGTCAGTCTGCAACCCCGAAACTCTTGCAGGAGACCCAGAGATTGCATCACATATCAAGGGGAAGACTGGTAAATATATTCCAGTGAGGAGGAAAAAGTGTCATTTGCTGTAAATACCCTTCTATCCTTTGTTGTGGTGATGCTATCTCAACCCAGTGATTTAAGTTTCTTTGCAGAGAAGCTTCCACACTCTTTTTTTTGTTTGTTTGTGTGTTTTATTTTTCTTTCACCATGAGGTCAGGGTACTTCCTTGCTGCACATCTGTCTGTTCCTGAGTCATTTTTATGGAGCATTCCTTCAAAATTTCAAGTAAATTTCAAAATTAAAAATGTGTTTTCTTCTTAACTAAGATATGGAGAAAGCTTCTGGTAAAGCCAGTGCCTTGTGATAGAAGCACTTTAATGAAAGCATTTTTGCGCAGTTTCAGCTTTCGCCAGATTCACATTCTATTTTTTCTTATTTTATCGACCTCAAATCTTTTTATTCTTGATTTTCTTCACTAGGGTGAAGTGCTATAGGATGTCAGTGCAGAAGGAAAGCACATCATCTAACCACACTGATTCTCCCCTGCTGCTGCTTGGCATCCACACATAGTATATATTGCAAGAGAAAAGCCAGACCTGGAAGCAATCTGCTGAGGGTTTCAGATTCTCCCTGTTCCTCTCTTCCAGTCCATTAGGCTGGAAAGGGAATGGCAGTCAACAAGTTTTTCATCTGGAAGTGCAGTCCTGGGATTTCCCTAGATTTTTACCCCAGGTGGAACTGAAGACCAGTTTTCAACTATCAGTCATTCTTGGCTGAACCTCCGTTCGGATTTTTCCAAGCTCATTTCCACTCCCTGCCCCTCTTATAATACCTCCAATGCACTCATTCAGGTTGTTGTTAGATCAAGCCCTAATACAGGTCAGATTCTTTCTCATGGTATCTGTGAAAAAATTATTCCTAGAAAAGGGAGGAGTTTTTGCAGGGGATTTGCCTGGGCCTGGTTCTGATCAGTATTTGTCTTAGTGAGCTTGATAATAAAATGGAAACCAACCAGGGATAATCTGTAGGAGGTAGTAAACTGGGAGATTGCAAGTCCATTGGAGGATAGGGTTGTAACTCAAAATAGTTTGATATACTGGAAAAATAATCTAAAATTGGGCAAGAAGTGTTCAGTAGATGCAAAGGCTCTGTGTGACTAAGGAATGGAAGAACTGGTGCACTACCTGAGAGATCTCAAATGGAGTGTGAATCAGCAATGTTGTGTTCTTGCAGTAGGAAATGTTAGGGTCTGGAGCATATCCACGCCAGGGTCACTGCTGAGACACAAGAAGTCCCTGCATCTCTCTGACATACTTCAGTGGAGTCTTGTCTAGCGCTGAAGAGCCTGTAGTTCCACAGCTATGTTGATCTGTTGGAGAGTGTCCATAGAGGAGACCAAGTAGGAGACGGAGAGCTGGAAACCAGGGCCTGTGAGGAAAGGTTAAGGATCTATTTTAAGGGAGAGTAGAATAGAAGACCGTGATCGTAAAATGCTCAGTTTCCCAGTGAAACAGGGATCCCTAGAGACTGTGTAGTCAAAGCCCTTGCTAATCTATGGAGCACAGACGCACCAGTAGAGCCTACCATGTAGCTGCTGGGATCTTGGCTGGAGGTGTTTCAGGATATACATCAGCCAGGGATGGTCTGGATGTATTTGTCTCAATAGGTCATTGTGTTGCTTTTTCCTAGCCTATACTTATGCATTTTTCTCTGTCCTTCTCACCTGCCTGCAAGTGGACAGCGCAGCGGGAACTTGCGGCGTATCCCCCCAACAGAAAGCAAAGCTAGCAAGCTGTTTGATGCAAAATGCTTTGACATTTCCTGGTTGGGAGAGGATTGGTTACCAAACAACTATTATGCAACGCAACAGAGATCACAGCTACTCTCTGGTGCTGGAAAAACCTAAGGATTAAACTGGCATCTCCTAGAGGAAGGATCCTTTGGGACCGGTGTCCCCCGCCGAGTGGCGGTGCAGTTAGCACACAGCTTTCTCACCAGCCACTAGCTCCTCTGTTCCAGCCCATGCCACTGGCAGCCCAGAGCTGTTGCCCCCCTACCCCTGCCTCTGCAACCCTGGCATGTGCATGGCTCGTTAGCAGCAGCCTGGCAATCAGGAGAGCCTGCTATGGCAGCAGCTGCTTTTCCAGAGCCGTCCTGTGTGCAGCGCGGTGCAGGGGCTGCTTGCCAAGGTGAGGCAGTCCCTGCAACTGACTGAGATGGAGTCTGTGGTAGAGGGGTTTGGTCTTCACCAAATCCATCCAGCTGGAGCAAACTTTGATTCTTTGCAAAGTGCTTCCACCTTGTGCTCCTGCCTGCCCAGCTAGTCATCTGACTCCCTGATGTATATGCAGCCAAGTCCCAGGGAGCAGATCAAGGAAGAGCCATCTGGCTGCTTCTAAGCTCATTGTGGGATTGGAACTGGGGGAGCTGCTGGAACAAAGAATGGCATTGCCTTAGAGCACCTGGACTAGGGAGTTTTTGAGTGCTGTAGAAGTTTTAAGCTGGCTTCTGCCAAGCTCCTTGGCTTGGTGCAGCAGCAGGTTTCCCAAGCTGCAGCACTCATGTGCTCCCTAATACCTGAGCTGTGGGCTCTAGCTGCTCTCCCTGTCTAGGGGACTTTTGCTGGACTCATGCAAACCACAACCTGTTTTCCCCTTTCTCAGCCCACCCTACCACCCTTGTGGTAGGACCACATGGGCCACACTCATTGTCAGGACATGCTGGCTTTCTTTGGCATGCTTGACACAGCCAGATCATGTGGTGCTGGCTGAGATTTTCCTGGCTGAGGTTCTGCTTCATTCCATGCTAGCTCCACACAGCCAGGCTGCGTGGGGCTAGTCACCAGGGAACAGGGGCTGGCAGAGATGAATAGAGGATGTGAACAGTTCCCTTGGTGCCCTTTTCCCTCAGTCTTGTTTCCCTCTCAGCAGGGGGAAGCAGTCTCTGCGTGGTCCTCTGCCGATTGCATCAGGGAAAGTCATTAAAAAGAATTAAAAAGGAAACAGAGAGAGAGAGAGAGAGAGAGAGAAGGAAGAGGGGGAAAAAATCAACTGAACAGCCCCAAACAGTTACAAACTCAAACAAAAGAACAACAGGATCTTCCTGCTCAAAGCCCTGGGCCACCCTTGCCTGGCAGTAAAGGAGAGCAGCATGCCAGTGGCTTACAGGGAGAAAAAAGATACTGCCTTGGCTGTATCCCTGCTGAGGCAGTGGTGACATGGTTTGTGGGGCTGTTTGTGGAAGCTGGGCAAAAAAATATATTTACAAATTAATTATACAAATTGAATCATCCATCTGCTGAAATAGACAATGGCTCTCTATCCTGGCCTTTGGAGAGGGAATGGTGTATAAGATGCCTGTCCCAGGGGGTCAGTGTGTCTCCTCCACTTTGCTCTGGGGAAGTATCAGCCTCTGTTAGCAACTGCTCTAGCTGGAAAGCTAAAGAGTGGGATGGAACTATCAGTTCCTCTTGTCCTGTCTCCATGGAGGATTTGAGCTCCAAGAGGGCTATAGGTATGTGTCTTGTCTGGGAAGATCTGGCTTATAATATGAATTCAGTAACATAAAAGTTTTCCCCAAATAGTTGCCTAAATTTTGAGTCTGTCTTGAGATGCAGATGTTTCAGATGTCAGCCGCTCATTTGGTCTGAACCACAACTAGACGTGAGCAGTCATCTTTAAAGGCTTGCTCTTTGGGTTCTGGGTGAGTGCTTGCAACCTGTAGTCTGTAAAGCATCATGGAGGATTGTCCCAAGATCCTCACCATTTTCACTTCCCTTAGCTTCTGCTTCAATACCAGCCTGTACCTGCCCGAACATGTCTTTTGAGGGCTCTGGGGCAAAGGCAGAAACTAGGATAGCAGGTAATTTTTGCTGCAGTCAGAGCAGCCTGCAGGCTGGCAACAGAGATGGTGATGGGAGAGAGCGTGGCAGAGCACAGACCTTGAAGATTACTTGTAGAATCTCATTCTGAAGTCCTACAGGCCACACACTTGCCTGGGTCTGACACAGTCCCTGGTTCAGGTTCCTTCTCAAACCACCATAGAAACTGCGATATTTCCCCTGGGTTTATTTCTGCATGTTGGAGCTCAGCTTCAAACGAATTAGATTTTCTCACCCAAATATTGGCCCCAGGAAAGTTTCCAGACCATTTTCCTATTAGCCTTTCTTGCCAGAGTTTCACTGAGGTAATTTGCAGCTGCAGATGTTCCTGTGCATTGGTCATCAAGGCTTAGGATACAACTGTTACAATAATCCTTAATCTGGCATGGTGGCTCCCTGTGAACATTGTAGATATGCTCATTTACATCTCACCTGGCATACTACAAGCTGAGGCAGAACTTGAAGGGTTTCTGCTAATGCCAGGGAAGCTTGGATCATATATTGAAATAGGTTAAGCTGCTGAGCAAAGTATTCTTTTCATTGGTGGTGCATTTATTAGCTTCCATTAGTTTATCTACACATATATTCTGGCATCTACTGTATATTAATATGGGTCTCTGCATTTATATGCCTAATTGTATTCTTCCATGTTGTTAAAACTTGCAGGTTTTTATACAGATTACCAGTATTGGGATAAAACATAATCACTTTGATGCACTCAGTTGATTTCTAGTTCAGCGGCTGATCCTGTGGAAATGTATGGTCCTCAGGCATACGTCAGGTAAGTGTATTTAGTGGTGTGTTTCTGGGGTATGTTGTGAGGTGTGGCATTGTTAAGTTGTGTGCTGGATGCATCCCTCCCCAGGGGTGTTTCTGTGGGGTGTTCTGAGGCATTCACTCTGAGCATCACCATGGGGATAAGCAGGGGGAAGGAATACAATCTGTATTTCTCAGCGTTGTGTGGTTGTACTCTCACAGCACCTCAGAGTGAAGGTGTATGATGAAGTACATACCTCTGTCTTGTATTTTCCTGTATGACAATAATATGCACACACACATGCATTCACACATACAGGCACACACCCTCCAGGCTCCAGTGCGTGTAGGAGAGTGTGTGTGTGTGTGAATGCTATTTAAATAAAAAAGAAAGGAAGTGAATCAGGGTCGTTTCCATTTTAATTGTAAAACAGATAAGCACTAAACACTTTGAAAAAGTAAATGACTTGAGAATAATTACTATCTATTACTCTGCGTCCCAGGGGGGCAGTTGGAGGAGCCCAGATGGCTACAAAAATGGGATTTAGCAGAAAATTGAAGACATTATTCACCGTAACACATTATCAATTACCTTCATATCAATTACAATAACCTTACATTAGAAGAAGGGCCAGGAGACTATCTTCAGCCCCCAGCCTGAATAGTAATTGCACTACCCCTATGGATGTGTGTGTGTGTGTGTATGTTAGAGGGTGGGGGGTACCAGAGGGTTGTGCAGGGGTTCTGGCAGCTCCCACTGCTTGTGGGGGAGAGGATAATAATGGCTCAGGGTAGTTTTCCCTCCCCTCTCTACTATCACCTCATGGAAGGTTTTTCTCTGTCCTGTTTGTGTGGTCTAATAGCTCAAAGGGCAGCTGATGTGGCTCCTTCCAAGAAATTCTGCTTGGCTTGTCATTTGGGAAGTTCAGTCTCTGTACAGAGACTGCTGTTTCATACGAGTGTCCTCTGCTTTCCTCTTCCCCCTCTCAGCCGTTTCAGCCAAGCTGCTCAGTTTATTAATGGGGGCTGGTATGCAACCTGAGGTCCTTTTCTGTAGGACCTGGGTTTCCTGCTGTAGAGATCTGGCTCCCTCCCACCCTGTGCAGGAGGCAAGAGCTGCTCCCTCTGCCAGACCCAGATGGGGCACCAGCTCGTGTTTCCTGTAAACACTCACAGAGAGGTTACACAAGGCCTTGGATGGGATACAGAGATGAATCAACCAAAAGCAATTAAAAAAAAAAAAAATCTTTTTTCCTCCTTTTCTCCAGGGATGGTGGAAGGTGTCTTAGGGAGGAGCAGTATCAAGGCTGTTTCCAGCAGGCTGGTAGCATGAAGGTAACTCTAAAGGACATCTTGTTGCCTGTGGCTGTCTCTTGTTGCCAGCAGGGATAGCCCTTGGAGCTGGTGGTAGGTCAGAGCTTCTGTCTGTAAGCTGGCTAACACTGCTGGCTTGCCATGATGCCATTCTGAAATTCCACCTCCTGGATCTGGGCTTAATCTGACTCACCTGAATATTTACACATTCAACAAACAGATCAAGTTGTTGTGGTCCCACTCTCTACTGCAGTCCAAACAGGTTTTGCTGCCACAGCATCCTGACCTATGCACAAATGTGTAAGAGAGGCATTTGGACACATCAGGGCACTTACGAGTTAAACTGTCGGTGCCACTCCCTCCAACCTCCCCCTTTCCCAAATATGCAGTGGAGTGTCCAGTGGGTTAGTGCAGAGAGGACTAATTGCTATTAAAAGGCTTTAATCTGGGAGATTAGTGCTGGCTCCAGGCGGTGTTTGCACACGAAGGAGACGTTTTCGATGAGATGAACTAGAATTCGTCCCTGCTGTTTTGTTGATAGAAAATCATCTTCCCCTTGGTTTTTTCTCTTTATCTCTGTCTCTTGTTTTCTCACTCTCTGATCATTTGCTTTTTCCTCTTCCTTGAAGTTGAGCTGAGAGCTTTATTGTTTTTTAGAGTAGCAGTATTCTTTCACCTTTGGGGTCCGTTGTCTTCAGACACACGTACAAAGAGGCATGTATGTGTGCATAGATGTGACCAGAGTTTCCTGCTCCAGAGAGTCTTCAAGGAAATAGATCCTGATCAAGAGAAGTAATGATAAGTTTATTTTCCCCTTGCTTTCTTTTAAGCCTCTTGTGGTCCACAGAATCCTTTCTATAACATGGGTCAGGCCAGTCTCCTTCTCCTGGGCAAAGGCTTGATCCAGGGAGCATCAGAAAGATGTGTTGCAGACTGAACTTCTTAAAGCTCCCTGCAGAGGCAATTAGTGGGAGGTAATTAAATGATTACATGTGGGAAAGTATGGAGCATTACTGGACCTCTGGCATGACCCAGGAAATGTCACTATTGACTTTGATGAACATTGGATCAAGCTCAATGGAAATTAAGTTGATAACATGCCAGATGTGTCCAGAGAGCCTGTCCATGAAGGAGACACATTTGACCTGGGAGCACAGAAGTCTTTGTGCTATACTTGCTGGAGGAGCCAAAAGCAGAGTTCCTTGCTCTGAACGGTTGTTTGAAATCCAGGAGTGCCCTGAGACACTATCTGACTATCCAGGCAGATAATCCCTGCTGCTCTTTAGTGTTTGGCTGGAATTTTCACAGCATCCTCAGGAACTTAAGTGCCAATACCCTTTGAAAAATGAAGAGGAATAAATGGATAGTTACACACATGCAACTTTAGTGGAAGAAAATGAAGATGTTGTGTCGCACAGAGAAGAATGTGTGAAATCTGGAGGAGAAAAGGAGGACTTGGGTAGAACCACAGAGTTGCATGGTCCTTCTGGCCTTGACAGCAGCCAGACAAAAACTGCCAAGGAGAAAAATGGTAAGATGGAGTGTGTGTCCTTAAATCAGTGAGGCCAAGAATCAAGGATTCAGTTGGGCAGAAGGGGAGGAAACTGGTTCAGGATCTGAGTTTTCTGTTCAAAGAGGTCAAGGCTTCCCAAGGAGGAAGTGCTTCATTTGCTGTGTCATGTATTCTTTTTCTGTGCATTGTACCCTTTGTAGGATGCTGCCAGAAACTTCTGAGACTGCAATATGATTGTTTTCACCATAGCCAGGTATTTTTAGGAGTTGTAAATCAGGCACTGGGACCAGAGAGGGGAAAATTAAGTCAATCTTGTATCCCTGGGGGCAGCATGGTTCTCCAAAGGTGGTTGTGGAGCCTGTTGCTTGGCAAAGTGGTATGCAATGTTGTTGTTTTTTAAAGCATCTGAATCAGATATGCAATGGGCTGGAATTTTAGATAGAGGTATTTATTTTTCTCTCTTTCTCTCTCTCTCTCTCTCCCTCCCCGCCTGAAAATCCAAACTGTGACTGTTAGTCAGCAGGAGGGCAGACCTACTGCTCATGTAAATTGCTCTAGTTCCATTGTTTGCCCTTGTTCCCTCAAATTTGCAGATGATGTTGGTGTAACCAACATAAGGATCTGGCCTCTAGCATGTGTTTATCCCATCTGCTGTCCAGCATGTTAATTTTCATAGAAGACACAAACTTGCACGGCCTGTGATTTTAAGGAGGGGACCTTTTTCTTTTCAAGAGCCAACTGTGAAGCCTCAGGGGCCAGATTCTGAAAGGCAGTCAATGCCAAGATAAGGAGGAGCCAGTAACTTGGGTCCTGGCAATATCTGGCTTGTGGTCTAGTACTGACAAGATCATAAGGAAGGAAGCATGTGTTAGACATTTGTGTAAAAGCAGTGATGATGGTAAAGATTTTTCAGTAGCAACATCCTTGGGTGGAAGGACCAGGCTTGCAAAAAAAAAGGCTTTAGTTGAAATGAGCCTTGAAAAATACCCAAAGGGGTTAGAAATAGTGAGACAGGGAGCATATTTCCACCACAGTTGTCAACCAAAAGAAAAATAATAATTTCTTTTAAAAATTTTTTTACAAAGCAACAGGTAGGAGAGAAGGAGTTTGTTTCTTTGCCTGATCCTCCTTATCTCTTCTGTTTCAATAGGAGCAGAAGTATGTCAGGTAATGGTTCAAATGATTCCTCTTTACAGCATTTGATGCTGCAAATATTTACAAATATTAATAGCCATGCCATGCCCAGTGATCTTGAAAGTCTTGTGTTTTGGGTGCAAGATTGGAGATTCCTGAGATTTTCTAAATGCTCAGGCATGATCTTTAAAACTTAAATAAATGTGCCAAATCAAAAGGAAAGGTATTCTGAAAATGTCCCAAAACTGGGAATTTAGATTCTATCACAAATATTGTTTACTTCTGTTAATGTTTGTTAGGATACATTTCTTGATTATAACTGGTCTTACACAAGTGGCTTATTGTGCGTTTGGGTGGCAGTGTTAGAAGCTCTTCTGGTTTTAATGCATGTTTCATGAAAAAACTACTCAGTTTCTGAAACTCCCAGCTCTTAGAAACATCAAAAAAATAACAAACTGAAAGGACAGCTGACATTGTCATATGCTCACCTGATTCTATGTCAAAGGTGTACATTAAATCAGAACTAAATAGCCTGAGAACTTATTAGAAGCTTAAAATTCAGAAGGTACTCAGGATCCAAGATATTATGAAGTGTTTTAATGACTTTCAGTGAACCTTCTGGTTTTAGCAGTTATGGCACACCATTTCTGAGTTACTTATGTTGGAAATGTCACAGATAGGCTTCTGGTCACTTCCAAAGATGCATGGAAATGGATCTTTTATTGTATTCACTTCACTGCATGATTGGAGCCCCAGGGATCTGCATCTAAGGCACTAAGGAGTTAGCCTCTCTGTTAGCATTTGGAGAAGTGATTAGAGCTCTCCATGTGCTGAACCTCTTCAACCACAGTGGTAAAACTTCCACTTTAGAAGAGTTTGAATCACATCCTACATACAGGAGTGCATGTACATGACTTGCACAGAAGTACCCCTCAAAACACAGGAGACCCTTTTTTTGGGGGGGAGGGTGTTATACTGATATTTGGAGAAAGCAGGAGAAATGGTGAATGGGGCAGGACGAGCCTGACAAGGGGCATGTGGAATATATGTGAAGGACCATTGCAGGAAACGGATTCCAAAAAAGAAAGACTCTGATGCAGGCACTGGCATTGGAAAGCTCCATGGACACAAGGCAGCAGGGAGCTCACTCAGCAACTACCTAATCCCTTTTCTCAGAGCTGGAGCTAACCAAGGATGGAGCTTCCCTCTTCCAGCCTGCCAATGGCTTTAGAAAATTTAAGGAAACCTAAATTAAAGCTGGCCCCTGATGGGTGCTCTGCCTTACCAAATCCAATTAGCCAATCATGACTTTTCAGTTAACTGCAATGACTTTAATTGGATCAGAATAACAACAGGAAGGCTAGAAAATTACAGGAATTTACTTAGCATGCAGGGTGGAGCCTTGCAGCTGAGATCATCATTATCTCTAGCATGGGCTGTAGAGTTCATCAGAGGTGTAAAAGCTCCATGAACAGTCCACATTACTAAGTACGGAGTTTTTTCACCTTCTCTTAGAGTACAGGCATCCGCAGGGAGAACTATAATAAGTGTGGTGGGCCAGCTTGCTGTTCCCCTGTGTGTGTATGTACTCCAGCCAGAAAAATGTGACTGTGTGCAGCACCTCCTTTGCACTTGGTGATGTGAAGGGGATTTTGGACAAGTGAAAGGCCCTATGAATGGCCTCCAAGTTTTTCAAGTTGAGAACAGGCTTAGAACTATGGAGAACTGAGGCCTTTGGGCAGCACTTTTCTTTTGGACTGACATTCAAGAGTACAAGGGCTGTGGTGAACCACAATAGCTCCAAAACATGTATTCATATAATGCTACTGTATGGGGTAGGACCACCAGATGAGCTTTAAAAGCCATATTCCAGGGTATCAAGACAACAATGGCAGTGCATTAGCATCAGCACAATACTTGACACTGACAGAGATGATCTAACAGTGCTACTAATAAGATATAAACTTCTTCCAAACAGATATGTCATTGGATTGTTCACCAGGATATGGAAAAGAGTGGACACAGCTCTCATGTCCAACATTTGTCAAGCATAATTTGGAATGAGATTCTGAAGAACAAAACATAAAAGGTAAAAGACTTAAGTTTTTGTTTAGTGTTTGGGGGTTTTTTCCTTCTGCATTTTATTGGTCAGGGTTGGTGGTGAGTAGCATATGATAAACACAGCATCAAGAAAAATTTAGGAAAAAATGGGAGGGAAACTGCTACTCTTTTCCCGCTTTCTATACAACTTAAGGGACCTCCCTTCTTATCAGATCAAGTTTCATCACACAGGCCACACTCCATGCATGCTGATGCCACTTCATATCCAAGGGATGCCTTGCAGCCTCAGTGAATGTTGATCTGGATTTAGACGACCTAACAGGGATCAGATTTTTGCCCGCTGGGAGCTGTCAATGAATGCAAAGTGTGACGTAGTGCTTATCTAGCATGCACACGAGGGACCCTGCTGCAAATCAGGAATGACTTCACTAAATCCAGTGGAGCTGAACAACCATAAATGAGCAGAATGAGGCCCACGCATTATCCCAGTCTAGCACGCTATCTTTAACAGGCCCTAATGAATTCAGCTGCAGCATGTAGTCATTAATCCCAGTGGAAAGAGCAGCTCACCATTACACAACCTGGGATTTCAGGAGTTGGCTATTAATGCACCAGGCTGCTGTCCTGATGCAGAACTCTCCGTGGCTTCAGGCCTGGGGGGAACCTGCACTACCCTGGACTTGACCAAAATCTCAGCAAGGCTCTTTGAGTCCCTTCCCGTCTGGGTAAGCAGAATGGATGGTAAGAAGGGAGGAAAGGCCAGGGTAATAGCTGGCACACGGGGCCCTGAAATGGTTTATGATGCAAATATGTTTTAAAGCACTGCATTGCCTCCTCTGGGAAAAGGAGCTTAAAATTGAAGTCTAATGATAACAAATGATTGTTAATGGGTTGTCTAAACATAATAGATGGAAAGAATTAAAAGCTTAGAATAAACAGGGTTTCATTAAAGCACAATAAAGAAACAACACAAATTTCATATCTTAGAATAAATGGGCCCCTGTGGTCTCGCTGGGAGTGGAGGGCAGTGAGGTGGGTGCATGGGCCAGGGAGCTAAGTAGTTTTCTGTCCGGGCAAAGGGCTGCAGCAGCTGGGCAGTGCTTGCTGGCAGTGGCTGCTTAGGGCTCCACTCCTCCACAGCGTACGCACTGCACCACCAGCACTCCGTAGGTGCTTGAAAGCTGGCTCTTGCTCAAGTGTCCTGCTTAAGCACCTCTCAGCGCTGTCAGTGCTCTGAGATGGAGAGGGAGACGGGTTTTGTTCAGAGGTGTTTACAGCCAGGGGCTGGCTAACCCTGGCAATGGAAACCTCCGTGAATGTAATTCAAGCAGTCCATGTAGTGCTTCCTTTCAGCGGCAAATAACAGTTTCAGGGTCCACAGGACCCCCTGGCAACCTCGAGCTGTTTCTAAGTGAGTCTGTCCAAGTTACAGAGAAAGGCAAGTTCAAACCAGCTGTGCAACAATCTACACATTGTTTCTGAAGCCCTTTAGAGACTGATCTTTTCTTTTAAGGGCCCACAGATAACATTAAAGTTGAAAATCACTCCCCTAGAAAAGTGTGCTACTGAGAATGTGAAATTCTGCAGAGATTTCACAAGTGGTTCATCAGAGTGTTAGATGCCAAGAGCACACACCATATTTCATCTCAGTGTGTGTCAGATGGCATATTGTAGATAGATAGATTTTTAGACCAAGATTTTATTAAGGAGATGTGAAGAGATGATCGATAATTCCTTGGGTTTGTTTCCTAGACTGTCTGCATTTGACATGGTGACATGATTTTTTGTTATTTCTGTGTGGTGGGAAACTTTGAAATTTCAAAGTTTTTTTCAGGCGTTAGAACAGATCCTCTACTTCAGGTTTCATTTTAAATGATTTAGCTTTTTGAATTTTTTATTAAAAGGAAATGCGGGGCAATAGAAAAAAATGGAAAGATGTGGCAAAAAAGCATGTCAAGATTTCCTAAAGGTTTGGGGTTTTTTTTGGTTTTTGGGTGGTTTTAAATTCAAAAAGGCCTTTTTTTCTCTAGGAAATAAAAAAAAACCAACCCAAACTCAACCAAAATCTCAAGTCTCTTCCTCCCAGCCCCTCATTTCCTGTTTGTTGGCTTGGAGATCTTGTTTGCATTTCAGGAAGAATTGCATGTTCAGCGAAGTGTATGTGAGAGCAGGAGTTTTTACTGTGGTGACGTGTCTGTGTTTTGGAGTGTGTCCGTGTCCAAGTGTAATGTACTTGTCTTTATTGATATGCTTTATAATGGATGGATTGCAGATCTGACAGGTGCTTTCAGTGTGTTTTTAAAGAAGCATGGGGCTCAACACTAGGAGCCCCCGATCCTGACAGTCCCCAAAACATACCCAATGTTCAGCTGGGGCTGGTTCCTGTCCCCTTTATTCATGCTGATTTGTACATTACCCAGTGACTGGTTTGCTTGAAACTGCTGGGAATACTTGTGAAATGTGCAACACAATTGTGGGACAAACAAGGCTTGAAAAATCCAGGCAAGAATCAGAGCTGTGCAGTGGTAGAACATGGCAGTTTTCCCAGTCTGAAAATGTTTTTTTAGTGACACAGGGGTGTCACTCTCTCTTTTTATTTAAAAATCTGAACTTTTAAAAAAAGATACTATTTGGAAGTTTCTGTTGAAATTGCAAGATTATCACATGTTCAATATGGATTTAGGATTTTTTTAGAAGAACCTAGAAAAAGTATCCCTCCTCCTCTCTCCAAATCAATGAAAATCAAGGTTAAAACTGACACGAGTTTTTTCTATAGCAAGAAGAACAATTTTACTATTAACAGTTAGCTCTAATATTAATACTGCTACTCTTGCTAATAGTATTAGTACAGGCATCTACTTGTGTAGCTCAGGCTTTCTGAGGGCATTTGGTCCTATGGTTGAGGCACATAAGGATTTAGGGTCTTGTTGTACCTGTGACATTTTTTAGTCCTAAATACAGCTCTGCAGAGGCTGTGAAAGATGGGGTGAATCTCTAGCTGTATGTCCATTGAACTCTGTATGTGACTGTGTGCGGAAAAGGCACATCCATGTGGTTATGTTGTTAGGCCTTGCAGAGAGGGGGTCTGGAAGCTGGCATTCCTACTCATTGCCAGCTGCTGACATTTCTTTCTAGCAGTGTGGGGGAAGAGGGAAACTTTCCCAATGCTTCTTGTGCAGATGAATGACATCAAAATGCTGCCTGGAGTTTCATATCTGTGACCCCCTTGAAACTTCAGTAGTCTCAGGAAAAACTTCATCCAAAGAGATCCAGCACCCCAAATAGCTCAATTTTGGTAAAACTTAGTTTATTAAATGAAATTTTATTAAAACATTCTGACTGGCTATTGTGAAAGGGTATCACAAGTGGCAGGCAGCTTGACACCTGATTTGGGAAGTCTTGATACCTGGCATCAGGGACAAGTAAAATCCACTTCATGATATCATACCCAGGGATGTATGAATCTACCTATGTGCCCATGTTTGTTGAGCCTTCATCCACAGGAGTGTCCCTTGCGGCCCGAGCAGTGTGTGTCACGCCTCAAGGATCTACACTTAGGTGTGTTAATCTGACTGAATGGACTTGTCTGGGTTGTACCTGCGGTGTGTTGTGCTGAAAGCAGTGTGGGTGCAAGCTGTGGTGTTGGTTTAACGGCTGGTGTGCAGGTCTGGGAGAATCAGAGAATCACTGAATGGTTAAGGTGGGAAGGGAGCTCTGGAGGTCATCTTGTCCAATCACCCTGCTCAGGCAGGGCCACTCAGAGCCAGTTGCTCAGGACTGCGTCCAGACATCCCTGCTGGTCTCCCTGGTTGCGGCTGCAACCACAAGGAAAGTTACAAGGCTTGGTTAGGCAGCACTGGCCCTGTCAGTAACTCACTGTGCAGTTCAGGCTTGGTTTGGTTTTTTTCCTCTCCTGGATTGTACTCCATAGAGAGTCAGACAGACTGTGCTGAGCTGGTCCCATCTGCACCCAACCTGGACAGCTGCTTTATCTTGCCTTGTAAAACTGCAGAGCTCTGTGACAAAAGAGTTAATCTCTGCCTTTGTTTCTCTTCCTCTCTCTCTTCTCTTGCAGCAGGACTGAAAGGCAAGATGAGAGCAGATCCATCAGTGTCAGCTGCTTTCAGCACATCAGCACTTTGGGGGGTTTATTGGGGACTAGCCCATCAGCAGTGCTTCCAAACTGCAAACACGCTGCAGCCAGGCCCCTCTGGCACAGCAGCCAGGTTGCCGGGGGAAGCGATGCCGGGACCCCCATGCCACTGGCCAGGGGCTGGGTGATAAATGGCTGCATGAGGCATCTCCATGGCTAGTGAAGTCCAGAGGGTAGACCAGAGCCAAGCTCCTGGGGAGACAGCAATGAAACTATATTAGCTTCTGGGTGTGTGTCTGTGTGTCTTTGCTGTCTGAAATAATACACTTGATGCATACATGTGCTTTGCTTTCAAAACACAGAGTAACACAGATGTGGGGTGAAAGAGAGAAAACAATCTGATTGACAGCTTAATGACACAGTTTGTAATAGCAAGGTATATTATAACCTTAGAAACAACCTTTAAATACTCAGTTGATTTACACATACAAACACACTTCCATGTCTAGATAGGTCTGTGTATATACATTTGCTTATATATGAAATGTATGTGCCTGTGTACATGCATATCTGAAAGATGCAGGAATGAGAAATCAGTGCTCTGCAGTGTAACAATAGAATAAGCAGTAGATGGAAAAAAATAAGCTTCATTGGCCTAGCAGCTTTATATACCCTGTGGTTTTTATTTAACTTCCAGGGCTGGAAGACTTCCAGAAGAGGTACTTAGGAGCACACTTCTCACTGGCTTGCACTCCTAAACCCTCTTGGTACTCTTGAAAGCTCCACCTGTGGTGTTTCTTTTTCTTTCTTTTTTCTTTCTCTTTTCTTTCTTTTTTCTTTCTTTCTTTCTTTCTTTCTTTCTTTCTTTCTTTCTTTCTTTCTTGTCTGTCTGTCTGTCTGTCTTTCTGTCTTTCTGTCTTTCTGTCTTTCTGTCTTTCTGTCTTTCTGTCTTTCTGTCTTTCTGTCTTTCTGTCTTTCTGTCTTTCTGTCTTTGTCCGTCCGTCTGTCTTTCTGTCTGTGTTTCTGTCTTTCTGTCTGTCTTTCCCAGGGTTTTGGACAGAGCAGCCTCAGCCCATCCATGCAAGGCTGGGAAGTCATGTTAGGAGAGTGGAGTTTGAACCTAGACCTAATCCAGGGTTTTGAGTAATTCCTCATCACACTGGTATGTCACTCTTTGAAAAGTTAGATGTATCCTTTACTAGCCAGATATCTGAATATCTTTGTTCGCTTCTGTATTGCATATATCCGTGGGAATTTCCCAATGTACTCTGGGCCGGGGCAATGACTTATGCAACAATCCTTTCTCTCTTTTCTGAGGCATATCAGAAAATACAAGTAGTGGCATCCTGAGCTGTTGTGGATGGGCAACAACCCCAGGAGCTGAAAAGGCAAGTTCAGCATGACTAAGGACCTTTAGCTTTTAATTTTATGACTCTGCTTTTACTTGAAAGCATCAAATTTACAGTAAGATATTTCCCCTGAGTTCTTTTCCTAGCTTTTCTTAGAGAAAAAGAGAAGAAGATTAAGAGATTTCTCATACACACAAAGGAGTGTTAAAGTTGCCAGTTCCCAATAAAAGCCAAGTGGTATTTCTAGGCATCATGACTGTGTATGAATAAACTCAAAAATCCAAGTGTACTGGGAAGGATCAGAGCAGCAGGTGGATAGAACCCAACCTATGCAATGCAAAGCTGACTTTATACCATTGAAATCTGGCTCAGATTTGAACTCTTGCCAAAATCCTTGGCAAATTCCTTTCTAAGAGTATACAGTTAATTTCCTGGCCTCAAGTCTTCTGGAAAGAGTTGTGCCAGGTATTTTCTTCCTTCATGTGAATTCCAAGCACTTGAAAGATGGGATGTGTGCAGAGCCTGCTGATGTGACATGTGTGGCACTGTGCAAGGAGCATAGATAGCAAGTGTGTCTTGGGCAATGTGCACCTGTGAGTCTCTAGCCACACATACTTGTGCTTTTCCTACAGCTGCAAGAGATCCTTTTTATTATAAGGCAATTATTGCTGTCTTGGTCTAGCTCTTGACCAGAGTTCTCGATGAGCTTGTGATCCAAGGAGTTTACAGGCAAAACAGACCAGCCACGTATTTCTGCAGAAGAGACTTGTCCCTGATGACCTGCAAAACTGACGATGGAGCTAGGAATGGAACTTAGAACTCCAGCATGGTAAGCTCATTCTTTATGTTTCTGTCTTAAGTTGGTCACTTAAGCCAAAGCAACACTGGCTGAACATTTGCACAGAAGCAAATAGCTGTATGTTTTGATCTTAGGAGCATCATAGCGCTGTAAATGGGAATCCTCTGGCTGTGGGTGCAATTCAAACCGCTTTCCATTAATACCATTCTGCCTAGCATCCTCTGTCTTAAGCTCCCTATTCCTCTGTCCCCTAGGATCAGAGCCTGTAGTTGTTCTCCACAAGCGTTTTAACCCCTCCTAGTAAGATGGAGGAGAGCAAGTTGACTTAAGCCAGGATGGAAGGAAACTGGGTGCTAATAGAAGTTTCATTTGTAGCCTGGAGAATTAGTGTCCTTGCAGCAGGGACTTGCCCTTAATTCTCCACCAGGGAGGACTGTCGGCTTTGACCATACTGATGCTGCTTGTGCAGTTCTCTCCCCTGCCCCAGAGATTAGAATAAGGGGTGGGAGCAGTAGGTTGAGGGATGGGAGCTGGCAAGGTCTCTCTGTCTTTGGTGGTGAAGATGAGAAGGCTATGCACAGCAGTTCAGCTGTCTTCCACCATCCAGACCAGGCAGCCAGATCCTGGAGGCCTTCCCAATCAGCACAGCAAACTTAAGATTTGCTGCCATCAGCAATGCTGAGAGCAAAAGCTGGGGATGGGTGAATCCAAATATCCGGGTTGCATGGATATTGGTTGGAAACATTTGGCTGCTTTTGTGTGACATTCCTGCTCGTCATAAAATTAATTATTCCATTTACCAGGCTCTCTGAGCTGGGAGGATTACCTCTCAGTACCTGGAGCTCCTCCTGGGGGTGGGGTGTGTGTGGGTGTGGGTGTGTGTGTGAGCACATCTGCCTGCATGCCTGCTTACTGAGCGGGTGTGCATGTCGTGGACATAGATATGTACAGACAGACAGAGATTGAGTACAACTGTAAGCACAGAAAAGGAGTTGCACGTGTGATGCAGAAATAAGGAAGATGCCTTGCTCTGTGTGTCTGTGAGAGAGGGTGCCCCTGGGGATACTGAGTGACTTGTCTGCATAGCAGAGAGGGGAATACTTTCCTCCAGGTAAAGTGAGCTGTGTGCAGGGAGCAGAGGGTGCAGGGCCCAGGTAGGTGGCAATGCATTCCTTGCCTTTGCCTTTATGTGTGTGAGGGGCATACAGATGGCCTAGGCCATGTCCTTATGCTTGCTAGATCTTTCTTTAGAGAGGTTGATATGTGAATGAGGCAAGCCTGTATCTGCCTGTGGTTTCCTGAGTACTCATGCTGAGAACAGGGAAAAAAAAATCGTATGTATACATTGGATATTGAAACACTGCATTTATGGAGGAAGATCTGGTGTCAGCTGGCATTGTGATCATACCTGTGATTTTGAAGGCATTTGGTTTTGACTATGGGTCTCCTAAACATAGCTCTGGTTCTTGTTTTCCTGCTTTTACGGCTGATCAACTGTAGGTACATCCATGGGTAACTTATACCAGCAAGTAAGCAGAGTAAGGTCTTGTGCTATTTAAAAATTAAATCCTTGTGCCCGGTTTGAAAACTTTCCTGGGATCCTCTAAGTCACAGGAGGTCTCATCCCACATGGAGCAGTACAGTCCCTACATGTGCTGGGGTCAGGGTTCTCCAGCTGCAGCAGCAAGGAGTGATCATTCCTGGAAAGCAGAACTACTTAATTGTGTCTTGACTCTAAGAGTGCCCTGATTGGCTCTGTTAGGCAGCACAGCGCTGAGTTTCAGGCTCGGGGTATTCTTGGAAATTTATTAATTGAAAGCTTATTAATGGCAAACACAGGATGACATTTTACATGGTTTAGTTATGTTCTGTGAGTCATTGGTACAACGAAGCCTCAGCCACAAGGCAAGGAAGCTCCTGCCGTAACTGATAACAGAGAAGCATTAACAGTTCAGTTCCCACTAACTGGTCCTGGGGTGACACAGACAGCCCCTGCAAATGTCTGATCATCTCCTCTCTGGTGGTCGCTCATCCTGGGGTTAAGGGGAAATCTCAGAGGAAGGCACGCTTACTCACTGAGGTAATAAGCATTGCAGTTTATTACCGTAAGCTTGAGAACTTTGGCTTCTCTAAATGTCTGGCATTACCCTTAAAAAATAAAAAGGTCTTGAAGTGAGGGAATTGCTGACATCCCACTGGAACTCAGTAGCCCTGTGTCTAGAGCAGGAGATACGATGTTGCTCTAGATAATGAAATGTTGAGTGCTGGCTGGCCTGTGGCTGGATTCTCTAGAGTGATGCTTGAGTTCCCTTCTCCCATGTGTGAAAAGTGGGTCAGGTCTGTGTGGGATTTATATGGTAGTGGGGAAAGCATATGTGTTTGGAAGAGAATTGACTATTGCTTCTAGTATCCTGCAAAAAAAAAGTCCTTTTCCCCTGCTCAGCTTCATAGATGGTCAGGGCCATATATCTAAAAGTCAAAGTGAGATTCCTGTTGAAACAAGAACAGAACAAATGCCTTATCTTAACATGTTTTTAAACAAAATTCCGTTGTCCAGTCATTGTGTGGATGTGGCTACTGTGTCTACCTGTTTCATAAAGGTAAACATAAGTCCATAGATCTTTAAGCAGATTTCTGAAGACCATCAACCAGAGTTGTGTTTGTCTTTCTTATGGCTATAGACATAGTTAAAGCAGGCATACTGCTAAGAGAGGCACTCATGTAAGCCACGGCCATAGATCTGTGGCCTTCCATCTGGGAAGAAACATAGCTTGTACAAAACCCTCCAGTATCTTCGTCATTCCTCCTGGTCCCCTCTTCCTCACTGCTATGAGTGCATCCTATGCTGTCTGTTAGAGCTCCCTGGGTCTTTCTCATGTATATTGAGGGTAATTGAACTCAGTGTTGTCACAGGTGGCATTTGCTCACGTTGCTGATGTTCCTCAGGGAGGCACTCACTCTTCACACATTCTGCTTTGGCTCTCAGTAAAGGAGGTGAGAGTTTGGAGACCTCTCCTGACAAATTTCGGCCTTGGGTTGGGAAATCCACCTTCTGGGTTGGAAGGTGATGGTGGGAAGCCATCCACCATCTGGGTCTGTAGAAATAGCAATACATTCTCCTTTTCACAAGGGAAAGCTCAGCTGTGGGTGCCAACTGGACTGTTCCTTGTCTGGGACAGACAAAAAAGGGGGTTATGGAGCTAAGCATCTGCACAGACTGATGGGAACTTTTCTTGAGGACCTCCACAGATCTCTTATATCTATAGATCTGTGGGACACACATGGTCTATTAGTTATATTCAGTGCTTCAGTCCCACTCTGCAGCTACCAGCTTCATCAGTGGCTGATACTGAGTACAAATGAAGTATTTTGCAGCTGCTGAAAGCTGTACAGGGGAATATCAACAGCAGAGCTCCTCTGTGCTCTCTTGTCCAGCAGCAGAATTATTTCCACAAAGGCACTGCAGGCACTGGGAGGAGATTATAGGCCAAGTGCTTAAACTCTTCCACCCTGGTTTAGCAAGAGGCCCACAGCTGTGGATTGTCTGATGCCAGCAAATAAACCAGATGGACGACGTGGATGGAGACAGGCCAAGCTGGGATGGAAAGCACAGTGTGCCCTCCTGTCTTAATGGGCTTCTGGAAGATGAAGTAGCACAAGCTGGAAAGAGCCTTCAGCTGCAAAGCTCCCTGTGTTGAGGTAATGGGAAACAGGATCTACTGATTTTTTGTGGGGCTTCAGCTGTGGCTGGTGGGATATCCTCTAATACTGCAGGAAGAGGGGTGGTACCCTGGGTGCCTACAGGAAGGTGGGATGCCAGGCTCCACTGAAGAGAAGAAGACAGAGCTGTAGCTGCAGAGAGCAATGAGTTTGGGAAGAAAAATCCAGCAGTCATAGTGAAAGGTGTTATAGATTGTATGCGTGCTAAAGGATATAACTGCCTTTTCCAGTTCTGGCTAGCAGGTTGCAGGTAGATGAAACCCACCCCATCTGCAAAGGACAATGATGGGTCAGTGCTGCTGGGCAACATGTGCTGTTTCTGCAAGGGACAGACCTGGTTGTTCCTCTAGCACTTTGTGACTTTGTTACCTCACTGATAGTAAAGCCTAAAGCTCAGATCAGACTCTCACTGTACTAGGTGCTGTCTATTGAGATTCATGTCCAAAAAGAGCTTTTTCCCATGATTAACAGGGCATCATTTCATGAATGATCTGTCACAAAAGCTGTGAGGAAACCACAAGTGCTTCATTTCACCAGCTGTTCAAGGTCCCTAGAATCTGGCTTCCTTCGAAACCTAAGATAAAGCAACCTACCTTTGTCTCTGCATGTCCCCATTGACCATTTTGGCACCCAGGCTTGGTGCTCCCAAATAACAAGTGATCTAAATTACTTATGGATCCCTTGAGTTTGGAGACTATAAATATGCCCCAGGACTTTGTATGAATAGAAGACTTGCCTGTAATGGCATGGAGTTCAAATCAATGCTGAGAAATTAATATGGCTCTGTCCTAGAATTATGCCTTAGCCCCATGACTTGCTCTCCTCCCAAAAGACTAGTTGGGATGTTTCAAAAGGCAGGGGCAGTGTGTCCATCACTAGAGTATGCCTACAGTGTGTTTTGGGGTACTTGGAGTCGGGGTATCCTGGCTTAACTAGGAGATGAGTCTCTCACCACCACAAACACAAGTTACTGGAGCCTGTCTCGCAATAAAGGCTTGAACCTCAGTTCAGTGCCTCTTCAAGCCAGGCCAAGCTGCTTGCAAGTCTGTTTTGGAAGGGATTACTGAACACTCCCCTCAGTGTGCTGGAAAATCACCCCTGCCGGTAACAGGTACTGTCCAGACACATTACGCTGTGTTTATGGGGTTCAGTGTGGAGGGGTGGATCCAGGACGTGCTTGCCAGGCTGTTAATGGCTGTGGGGGAGCATGCCCTTTCTAGGTGTGATCCTCACCTCTGCCATTTGTCCTTCTTTCTCTAGTCTGCTATCCCTGAAGCAGCCCGGGTTGGTTATAGCTCACATGTTACAGTGGCCAACCTGCAAAGAGAGAGCCAGAAAAAGTTAATGTGGAGTTCTGGTCTACTCCCAGGATGCATTTGGGCTGCAGCCCATAATGATATGTATAATTGCGAAGGCCTGCCAAAAAAAGCAGGCTGGATTTAATTGAGTCAACACACTGCTATTAATAATAAAATGGCAGAGACTTTGCTATTAATCACTTGTGCTGGCTTTATCACAGGCAGTCTCGGCTATCTGGCTACCAAACAAGACCTTTAAAAAAAAATGGTGCAGTGGAAAACTTACTAGTGGGAATACACCTGCTAACAAAATAAACCTTGTAAACAAAATGTTCCTTGCAGAAGAATGTACTTTCTGAAGGGGCAGCCTAGTTGGGAAGTAAATGGATTATGTCAAATGCCTGTGTCCTGCAGTAAAGTCCTCCTTTTATAGGACTAGATTACTGGAGGATGCACTTGGCAAATGGTGCATCTTTGGAAAAGGTTATAGTTGATAAAGGACTTTGTATGGGGTGGGAATTCAGGGACAAATGAATCCTCCAAAGACAAATGTAATTGCTGCAGGAATATAGCATAGTGCAGAGAGGAATGCATCTATTGCTAGTAAATGGAAAGCACTGTACCCACTGAGGTACTGAACAAAGTGGGAAATGCAAAATAAATTCCGTGACAAACACCTAAATTGCAGCCCTTCTTGTAGAGGACTGGATGTACTGTGGTATATTGGGGCTGGATGTGAAGATCCATACCCCAAAGGGCATGCTGCCAGCACTGCATGCAGCACCACTGGAAGAGTAGGGTTGGGTCTTCTGAGGGGCCACCAAGGCACAGAAGTACCCTCTTTCCTATGACCTGACTCAGCCATGCATGCCATGAGATGGAGGAAGGGCTCGAATGGGGATGGATGGGGCTCGAGCCCTTTCACACCACATTTGCTTATGTGAGCTGCTCGTGTGCGCTGTGGCACCCTTGATGGACTACACCCTGGTGCCTGGGACTGGGACTGTCTCCCCATTGCAGTGCAGTGAGAGCACGCTGCGTTTTTAAAAGCCCCCACCTCAGCTAAGGTTCGTATGGCAGCAGATATGGTAATGGCAGTATCCACTTTTGCTTCTGAGTAAAGCTGCTTGCCACCATGGCTGGGAATGGCCCATGTAGCAAAAAGGTCTGAAACTCAGGAGGGTGGGAAGTACCTTGGAAACAGTGCTTCTGAGCAAGGAACACGGTGTGTCTCCAAAGAGTAGAAAACCAAACAAACCAGACTTAGTATGTGTCTTTTACTGTAAGAGGTTGTGAGGCTTACAAAAATGAATCTTACAGCAGATAGTTGGAAGGGGAGAATCCCCTGCCTTCTACACCTATGAATTCCAAAGGAATGGATCTTTTCTTCTCTTGCAAGTTTTCCTGCACAAAGGGATAAATTTTCTGCGTGCCAATGCCAATGCAAAAAAAAAAAAAAAAAAAAAAAAAATCTCTGTGCATCTTGCACCAAATACTCAAACAAAATAAATGATTTAACAGGCTAAAAGGCCTCGTTCTCTCTGCTATGAATTAACAAGGTCTGTAAATGAATGCAAATGCTACCCCTCAGAAAGAAAGAGAAAAAAAAAGAAAGCAACAACAAAAAATCCCAGAAAAAAAAATGTATCCACTTCCTGCTGTTTTCCTTTCCTCCCCATAAAGTGAGTGTCTTATCCTCAGAGAAATTCACTTCATTGTTAGAAATAGCCGAAATTGGCTTGCAACTAGTAAAGATGCCAAGAATTTGCACCTTGCTCTGTGACCTAAAGCAAAAATGACATGAACATTGACAAATTTGACAAGGAAATTTGTGCAAAAAACAACTTCTATTTGGCTAGCCAAGCAGCAAATATGTCGGATGATATGCTTTATTAAGCAATCCATTTTTCAGCAATAGCTGCACCATCTGCAAAGGTTAGTGTGCATCAGGCTTTCCACAGAATTTCATCTGCGTCTGCAGCTAGGTGCAACACACGACCACATTTTTCATGTACATACAATTTTGGATGCAAATAGAATACTTGATGAAAGAGGTGACCTTCCGGACTGACTTCCCCCATGCAGTAAAGTCACAGGCACAGAAGCAGCTGAGAGAAACATATCTCTGCCTGGAGGGAGGAGGCGGGGGGAGTGGGAGAGAGGGAGGAGGGGGAAAGGGAGAAATAAAGAGAGGAGTAAACTTCAGGAAAAAGTCTTTCCCAAAGAAATGTTTTGGCACATTGTGCAGCAAAGACTTTGTACTTGTACCAAAGGGGAATGGAAACTGTTGTGTTGAGTAGCTGCAGATTTCTTCTGGATGGTGTCCATCTCTCCATCTTCTAGTTTTTCTCTTGTTACCTCGTGTAGTTCCTACTATTGCACTATCCAAATATCCTTGTCTTTCATTGCTCCCTCTATCCTAATTTGCGTTCCAGACTTGTCATCTCTTTGGGATGGGCCATTTGCCCTCCTGCTACTATGGCTCCTGCCTAGGGCTGCTAGATCTCCTTCCAATCATCTTTGGCTGTACAGGTTGTATTTTCTAAACACAAGGAGGGGAAGTATTGCTTTCAAGTATTAGTTGGACATATCTATTTTCTGCCCCCATTTTTTAAAGGCATGATGCTCCTGCCTCTGTATTTCCCAATATTATTTTCTAGTGGATGAATATGGTCTTTTTATGTCCTGCCTGCCCTACATTAGGTGGAATCAACTCTTCTTTAGTCCCCAGTCTTCTTCCCCTAGTGTATGCTGTACACATGGCTCCCTATGCCTCATTGATGGTTTCTGGTTATAAATTCGTGTTCTCAATCCCTTCTCTGCTTAGCTGAAGTTGGATGCCATCCCAGTGCCTTGCAACTGTCCCTGGTCCAGTGGAAAGTTTAATCTGCCAGTTCACTACGTGTCGTCCTATGGGGAGAGTTCAGTTCAGTGCAGCTCCACGCTGCACAGAGAGAAGCTCATTAGCAGGACATGGTAGTGTCTGATGACACTGTGGTCCAAGAAGGCCTCATTAGGCACAAAATGTTTTCTGCGGCTCTCTGAGATTTCCTGGTAACTTAAGGAATTCAGACACAGTTACTGTGGGGGCACAAATGAAATGGGGAGCAGAGATGTGCTCTCCGAGGGCCATCTCCCATCTGTGTCTTTTGCAGGAGCAGATACCAGACAAAGCCTTTGATCCTTTTACATAGCCTTGGACCTCTGCTACAAAGCTGCAGATGGGACCGGCTGGGCCTGGCAGGCATGCTTTTCCCTGGTTGGCTGCTAAGTGGTGTTAAGTGATGAATGTTAAACTTAACAAGGGGACTTACAGATTTACGTAAGGATTTTACTGCCTGCCAGGTATAAATGATGAAACAGCTTTGATCTTTAGGGGGATCAGTACTGGAAGTGATTTAAAGTGAAGTTAATAAAACTGCTTAAAACTGTACTCAGTAGCCCCACAGGCTGAAGGAGCCACAGTGGTCACTTGGCTGCTCTAAGTAAAAATTGTTCACATTTATGAGGGAGATCAAATCCCACTGGCATTAACTATTTTTCCAGCTGAATAATACATGGTATCTTCCAAGAGTTCTGAAGTCCTTCCCTACATCCATCCAGGAATCTGCTGGAGCCACCAAAGTGTTATCCACAGATGCAAAAGAAAAAAAGGTAGAGTCTTGGTATTTCCATGGATTTGTCTCATTTCCTCTCCACTTCATAGTCTCTAAACCAGATCTCTTTGTCACCAGCTAGTGTTTGTGGTTTTTTGACATCAAGTGGGACGTCTGGTGTGTTTTTTCTTTGGAATTTGCTGGCCAGCACTGACAAGTAAATGCCATAAACATTAAAATTTCACTGGCTTCATGGTGGGCTTTGCCACCAATGACCTTTAGAAAGGGAACATCACATTACAATTCTTTTGAATAGTCCTGCAATGCCCTCTTCCATAGCAATACAACTTAAAAAAGTTTCCCACAAAGGTGAAAGTTCCAATTTTTAGTGGAAGGTCTATTTTCTGCATCTCATGAATCTCAGCCACCCCCTACAATATAATCATGGATATTTCCACTGGGTATTTCCATAAGGTCCCAGGATGAAACTGTGTGCTGTGGTGGGCAGGGTGCTCCGGTGCTGGGGCAGGTAGCACTTGCGTAACCTGTGCTGATTCAGTTGAAGTAGGGGCTCTTTGTAACTATCAGAGAAGTTGATGGGATTTACTGGCATCCCTGTATCAGCCCTGCTCATTAGGTTTACAAGTGAGATCAAATTCCATGTTAATTGTGCTCACAGCTAAGAAGCAGATAGGCCCTCCCTGAATGCCAGGGGGTCCTACTGTCAACCAGAGTCACCAGGCTCTCCCTCTGCACACACACATGAATGGAAGTCATCTTGGTATGGCTATAGGGTTTTTTTCTAATTCTCCTGCCATTTCCTAGAAAGTCTTTAACAACTACCAGAATGCTTTCTGTCTGTCTGGCAACAAAACAAGTTGCCTTTCACAGGCCTCTCTAGAAATCAGTGGTTGGCAGTCACTGAAATTGAATTAGCAGTAACTCACCACCGGTAGAAAAAATACCTTCTTGTTTTTTTTATTTCAGCCCAGCACACTGTTAGTGATGAAACTGTGCAGCACAAGGATATGATGAGGCCATGATCTTGGAAAAATAGAAGAAAACATGGGCTGTTTCTGGCAGATCACAAGGAAACCCTGAATTATAAAGGTATGGTCAAGTCTGGGTTGGGATTTGCTCTGTGGAGGAGCCAGCTGGTATCTGCCAGTGATTGGGAGGAAGTCGCGTGAAAATCTTGTTACTTGTACCTTGTCATATAATTACCTCTTGCAGAGTTCGGGGTTTTTTCGGAATTACAGTCACTGTTGGAGACAGGTTATGGGTTTAGACAGACTACTGGCTAGAGAGCCTGGTATTTCCTGCATTCTTTCATGGATCCTCTAACAACTCTGCTGCTTGGCTTTGTTGTGCTATTGTGTCTCACTGCAAGGATGGTCTATGTCTGAGATTGTCGTGGGATTTCTGCAGACAGCTTCTAGCAGTATTTTCAGAGCCCCCTGATATGCTCCTCACGCTCCCATAGCATTTTCTACATCCCCTGGGGGCTGAGGGTCATCTCTTGCTTTACATGGGATAAATCGATAATGACACAATGAAATCAGTCATGATGAAATGGCTCCATTTTGATTACAAAGAGAAGGGATTTTGGATCCATGTTTCTGCCGTGGTGTTTCAGGAGGTGAATACAACAGTGGTGTTTTGGCAAAAATTTTCAGCCATGTTTTGAAGTCTTCTGTCCCATCCCATAAACTTAGCACGAGGTTTGGCAAATTGTTTTCAGAGGTTTTCTGTGTGTTTCTTCACATTGCATCTTGTAGCGGCCTGTCTGTTCACTGTGGCTGGATTTTTGTGGAGCAGCAACTGTTGTGTTAGGGAATGAGGGAAGTGATTTGCATACTAGATTCTCTACTGTGGCTGGAATTTGTTCCTCACCCACTTGTAAGTGTGGACGAGCAAGTAATTTGGAAAGCATCACTAGATTTATGGTTATTTGCTTGTGGATTCTAATGTCTCTGCATCTTTCCTTGTGCTACCCTGTCTGGCTAAGGGCTAGTTTCTGGTAGCTTTCTTACTATCTTGATAAAGATGTCCTACATCCTTGGAAGTCTGGGGGAATCAGGCACATCATACCCTGCGACTCCTTTGAACCTGAGCCTCTGCTCTTAGCTTGTCTCTGCTGTTTGGTACCTTTTCCATGCTGCAGCATGGCGTTTGAGCACTCAAGTACTCAGACAGGATAAATCGATGGGTGTCTGCTGATTTGCACCACTGGAAGATGGGACTGAGGTCAGACAGAGAGCAGAGAACCTTCCAACAGTCTCTATTTAAAAGAAACCACGGACAGGTATTTCAGCCCAGTTAGCTGGGCATTCAATTATGGCTTTTACTACAGAGTAAAACCAGTTTTTCCAAAGGACACCGGTAGCAGCCTCTTAAAAAGGAGTTGTGGCCCCTCCCTGGTGACCTTTCCTTGTCAAACGCTACATGCTGTGATGTTCCTACACAATAGAGAACACTCTGGTCTCTGTGTACTTGGCAAAGGAAGAAATGGCTTTTTTAATCTCATTGCATGAATTATTGGCAAAACGTTTGAAGTGGCTCCAAGATTTCTCTCTGACTGACTTGCATTTTCTCAGGAGATTTGTGTAGTTTGGGAGTTTGGAACGTGTAACTGAGTAACTTGGAGAAAGCATTTTCTACCTTTTGAAAGGCTGCTGTGTCCTTGCAGAAAAACCACTTCATCTGCTGCATCAACGTCCCTTTGCAGAGGACAAGCCTTGTTGTGTGTGGCGTGCTGTGTCCCCTCAAAGGATACTCAGCCCTTCTGCTGCCCCGCCTGGCCCTCGGCGTGGGTATTACGTAGAGGCAGTGCCTTCTGCGGACACTGCTGGGCATCGCCCTCAGCCAAGCCATGGGCACAGGAGCAGGGCTCTGCCAAGTCAGGTCTTGGGTAAACATAAGCATGTGCTGATGCTTGCCCTGAATAGTTTACAGAGATGGGGCACAGGAACACAAGCCCATGGGGTCATGTATTGAGGAAGTGCCAGAACTGGGATTAAGACCCATGCTCCTGCCGTTGCAG